>ML685787.1:127523-145376 GCA_007922175.1 Pelusios castaneus
GCTTTGAAGATAGGAAAGTTACAGAGTGGGAGGAAATTAAATGCAGGGGAGTGTATGACATAGCATCAGGTCAGGCTGTAACAGCAAATCAAAGTAGGTGTTAGGATTCAAAACACTGGGGAACAGCACATAGAGGAGGGGGGAGGTCAATTCACTTGATGTAATGCGAGAAAAATCCATAGTCCCTGTTTAACCCCAAGACAACTGAGTCAAATTTGCATATAAGTTCGAGTTCTGCAGACTCTCTTTGAAGCTGTGATTTGTTATTCATCTGTGTCAACACAGCTATTAACAAGTCGTCAAGGGAGTGAGCACGAGATTGAAGTGTTCCCCTACAGGTTTTGCAGTGTTGCAATTTCTGATGTCAGATTTGTGTCCATTGATTCTTTGGCGCAGAGACTGCCCTGTTTGTCCAATATATAAGGCAGAGGGGCATTTCCGGCACATGATGGCATAAATCACATTGGTGGATGAGCAGGTGAACGAGCCCTTGATGGAGTAGCTGGCATGATTAGGCCCTGTGATGGTGTCATCAGTGTAGATATGAGGGCAAAGTTGGCAGCGTGGTCTGCTGCAGGGCTGTGTTCCTGCTTTAGTGTTTCTGCTCTGTGATCTGTAGTTGCTGGTAAGTATCCTTTTAAGATTAGGGGGCTGTCTGAAAGCAAGGAGAGGTCTGTCTCCTAAGGCTTGAGAGAGTGAGGGATCATCTTGTAAAATAGGCTGTAGTTTTTTGATGATGTGTTGAAGAGGTCTGGCTTGGGGGTTGTAGGTGGTGACCAGTGGCGTTCTGTTGTTGTTTTTCATGGGCTTTTCCTGCAGTAGTTGACTTCTGGGTACCCGTCTGGCTCTGTCAATTTGTTTCTTCACTTCTGCGGGTTTGTACTGTAGTTTTAAGAATGCCTGGTAGAGATCCTGAAGGTGTCTGTCTCTGTCTAAAGGGTCAGAGCAAACGCGGTTATATCTTAGGGCTTGACTGTACACAATGGATCGTGTGGTGTGTCGAGGATGGAAGCTCGAGGGATGTAGGTAACTCTACCGATCAGTAGGTTTGTGGTATAGGGAGGTCTTTATGTGCCCATCGCTAATTTGCACTGATGTAATTGTTGGGTCACGAGCAAAAATGTGTTGGTTTTTTTTCAACTGGGTCCCGAGGAAAAAAGTTTGAAAACCACTGCCCTAGTGCACTTAGGATTAACTTTTGGGACCCTGTCTTGTGGAGGAATCTAGTGAGCTCTTTCAGCCTCTCGTGTCAAAATTGTAATGTAGAATCTGGTAGCTCTTTGGGGAGTGATCTGGTCAAAGAGTTGATTAAAGTATTTTCTTACATGCAGATGACCTACACAGTGGTCCCTTGCCTAGCTATCTAGTGTGGTAGTTTGTAAATTGCTAAATGCTTGCTTGATACATTGCAGTTACTCTTGAATTTATTTTTAGCAACATTTGTGTTTTGAAGAGTAATATTAGGTAAATCTAGTGGAATATGCACGGAATAAAGTAAGAGAATGTAAGAGAACTAAATTTTACAAAAACAATCCTAATGTATAAACAGCTTACTGTAAAATATATACCTTACAATGTATATAACCTTTTCTTGAATGATGTAGTGATAAATATTCACTTTTAAGTACTACTTGGAGGCCTCAGCATGGTACTGTAAACTCAGTGCCCCAAGCAGCATGCTGATAGAGGTACCATCTTTTCAATGAAACGTACAAATAAAGTCCTGTGTACTTATTATAAGTCCCATTGCATTTTCACAAAGACTTAATGTCAGTAAGTTTCAGTTTGAGTAACTGCATTCTGTCCAACTGGATTCTATATACTGCACCCAAAGTTTCAATTTTATATAGTAGTCTAATAACCTTCCTGGGCTAAATTTTTAGTGCCTTATACATTTTTACTTATTTTGTGTATTCCAGCCCAAGATTAGCAGCACTTCAGTGGTAATTGTTCAAGAGACTCCTTTATATATGGAGCCATATTCTGCAATCCTGTCTTGGCCAAAACCCCCATTTAATTCTTTTAGCAGGAGCTTAGATTAAGTAAGGACTGCGGGATCTTGCCCATGGAGAGACTGCAGGCGAAAAGGCACTCTTTTATATAAATGAAAAATACAATTTGTTTTGTAATTGGGAAGGCCTTTTTAAGCAATCAAAACAAAGAGAAATCCTGAGGGTCATTAGCACAGTTTCCCTTTTCCTTTGTTTCTTTTAAATCATCCATCTGCTGCTCAAATTAGTAGTTAAACTTTGGAGGTAACCTCTAACATCTGTCCCTTTTTTGTAAGTATTTGAGACAATATTGTCATTGTTGATGCATATCTAGAGATTAACAAATATTTTGTTACATATTTAACTTGTGTGTGATTATTAATGAAAATAATCATATTGTAATAGTATGACAAATTTAATTAAATTATGAACATTTTCTAAATCATAAACATAAGAGTATTCAAAATTGATAAACGTTAAGTTTGCAGTTATAGAACTTAGAGCTCCAGCCAGACAAAACAGTTTACAAAGGTAATCTTTGTTGTAGTAATGGTGGAAAAAAACTGAGCGCAAGTGTTACATCTTACTATTTCCCACTTCCATCACTACTGCCTTAATGAAATTTGATTAGTTTATTTTTTTAAATTGTGGGCTTCTAACTGCCAACACCTCGGATTCAGCCCAAAAAAATTAAGCAGTGTTTATCATTATTAGTGTAACTTCATCAACAATAAGTCTTCTGGTCTTGGAACAGTATCAACAAAACTGTCAGTTACATTTCCAAGGCGAACACAATTGAGCTTGCTCCTCTGTGACATTGCTGCTTTGCAGCACTGACAATATTAAAAACTTGGTCTGTATAAACTAAGCATATGTGACTCAGAACTCATAGCGGAAAAATATGAAGATTCATCTGAACCATATTTTGCAAAATCAGTGTTGACAACCAACAGTCTTGTGAAAGAGGAGGGGAAGTATGATTGAAACTTTATAAATCACCACACAAACTATTTAGTGGTGTTTTAAAAAACATATTTTAGAAATTTCAAAAAGTTATCACTCTTACACATGCTTGACAGTAAAGAGACAAAATAGCTAAGAAGTGGCATTAGAAATCTGGGATGTTGCATTGGTTAAGACCAGATACAGATGTGCAATGTGCTTGTTTTGTTGATCAGCACTGGTGTAGAGCACACCCCACCAGCTGAAGAATGGAGATAAAATAATTACTTCTGTGTAGGAAACCATGCAACCCTGTCCCCCAAAGGACGAAATAGTTGTAGGATTATTCAAATACATATTACTTATTAATTTTTAATTACAGTTGATGTTTCTGAACTTATTAATGGTGATGTCTACTTCACTAAATCTTTACCATCTGAGATACTGGTGCTACTGAAAAACAGTTCAAGAAACTATAAAGAATCTCCTTCCTGCATTAAATACTGGTATAATTACAGGCTTGTGATTCTTTTTTTACTCCAGCCCTGAAAAAACCTTTAAGGTTTATGAAATGAAGCAAACACTGTGTGAGTCACTCCATAAGTATATATGTTCTTCAGACACCAAATCACACATTTTGTCCAAAATGCAAGTCTTGCCAGTCTGTAACACATCCACATCCACCCACCCACACATTAGTGCTTCGATTGTTAACCATCCCCCTCCTTTGTATCTAACCTTAGATATCAAGACATTTTTACAAATGTAACTTACTTTGGATTTGTGTTGTTGAAATTTTGTTATAGGCAAACATGCTAAAAACTTGATAAATTGATAAGCTGGCTAGACAAGATTGTAGATCTTCTTAAAATTGATTAAATTCTGAATTCAGCTGTTTTCTCTCTCTAGGTTTTACTACTACAGTTTCCCCTTTTCTTGGTACAATACAGTCTCATTCACAAACAGATTTTAGACAGAAACCTGGATCTTTAATTTTAAATGTTAGAAGAGGAATGAACTCAGGATTACATTCCATCAGCCACGTTTTAGTCTCTTCTTCCTGTTCTGAGTTCATTTTAGGACCTTTATATTTGGGGTCAGTCAAGTTCGCCAAGTAATGGACGGATTGATTCTAAAAGGATCTTGACATTGTCAACTTGACAAATCCTACTACTGTTGGGAAACTTTTTACCTATCTTGTTACAGGTAACATGTAATATCCTGTAATTAAGAGGTCCATTCTGATTGGCAAAAATGCTGTAAAGAAATAAACAAACTGGAAAACAAAATATTTTTTCCTCAAATCTGATGCAGAGCTATTAGAAGAAAGTGTTAAGTTGGTAGTGCCCCTTAAAAATGAAATACTGATCTATCAAAACACTTGATCAGTTAAATTTAGTGTCATATATTTGTGAATGATGATTGGAACTTTTGTAGACTGTTCATGACTTCTCAAACTGCACTTAAATGAATTCATTGCATTTCTGCATGAACTTAGAAGTCTGTGTTAGTGAATCATAGTGCAAGATTGTGGCCTTAATTAGTAGATTTTCCCAGTGTTCTGCTGGTTTTTCATACACTACCAAGGTGGAAATAAAACATTCAAAAATAGGAAATTGTGTATGTAAACCCACAGAAATTGTCTAGGGAACTCAGACAGGTATAGAAGTGGAAATACTCTTCAGGTGGAATTCGCATGGGGGGCACCAGTGCCTTTCACCAAATGAAATTCACAACCCTGAGTTAGGAGCCCAGGCTGTCTGTACAATATGTTAAGAGAACAAAGTGCCTTAACATGGAATTGCAAAAGCTAGTGTGCTGAGTGGGGAGCTGGCAAGATTAGCCAGTAGAACTGCTGAGGGAGTCAGATGTCTAACTCCGGGCCAGAGGAAAAGCATCTTCTTCCACTTGGGATTCACAGCCTTTAACCCTCTCCTAGAAGTAAGCATCGGGCTAGTGTTATTTCTTGAAAAATAGTAGTTGTGGTGCCTCCTTTATAGACTCCGGTCCAATGGTTGGGGCACTAAACCAAGATGTCAGGGACTTGCATTCTGCCTGATCTGTAGGAGGGACTTGATTCTCTTACCGCCCTGGCGAGTCTCCTAATCACTTTTGAATCCAACCCTTAACTCCGTCTTTGAAACTGACTAGGTTTCAAATTGACATTGTCTTTTTAACCATGACATTCCATTTTTAGGATGAACTGGGACGGGGACTTTATCTCTGCCTCCCATACTACTTCTTAACAGCAAGGTTGATGTCATCCCAAGAAATTCCTCAAATCCCAGTGGGAAATATATTAACAGTCACATACAAAAACATATTAATTTCCAAGTGCAATAAAAGCTTCTTACATTAAACATTATTAAACAGCCAAGATGAGAGAAACAGATCATTTTCTTTTTAATCAGACAACATGAGCCCTTTGAATTCCCAAAAATATGAAACATTATTCTGTTGCACTTGCCAGACTCTCATATTCTGGGTTTTTACCTCCTGACAAAGTAGTATATAGAGATACCTGCACAGTATCCTAAAAGCCAAGTACTCCCAGGTCTATCAGCTCTATGCGGTTCTACTGTCCACTTTTATAAAAGGAACAATAAAACTAAGAAATTAAGAGGTTAACAGAAAACATCCATATCATTCAGTTAGTGCTTAGAAGGAATAATACAAAGAATGATAAAATCTTTATTATAGATAGAAAAAAAGAAAGATAAGTTGTTCAGCCACATTTTGCAGGCAATGTTGGAGGGAAGAATCAGTATCTGTATTATATGTTTCATTTTCTAATTCTTATGCTACTCATGACGCTATCGAGGGCAACATTTCTACTAAGGACTATGGATTTTTAATAAAGTATATGCTGTATACGTTCGTTTTCAATTACCATGTTTATGCAATGAGAAAGCATACAGAATTCCACATTATCATAACTACTTGTAATTCTTCTGCACATGCTATACATATTATCCTGTTCATTTACATTTTTTGAAATACATAATAAAGAACTTATTTGTTTCCAGGATTACAGCTCTGCTTTATTTGATCTGCAGTATTCTGGATAAAAATATCCTCCTATTATGTGCTGTTGTATGGTAGATTACTGCTGCACTGAAGCTTTTATTCAGAAGAAATGTGCTATACAAGGGTGTTAGAAATGGTGTGCAATAAAGGAAGCTTTGTGGTGGAGCTGAACTGGCATTAGTGACTAAACTGTGAAAAAGGCATCATGTTTGGAAATCAAATTTAATTAAAAAGCACTCTCAATCACTAGTAATATAACTGCTTTAAATTTTCAGACAGTGGGAGTAGCTCACCGTTGCCCAAGTATGCTTCATCTCCCAAACCAAACAACAGCTACATGTTCAAACGAGAGCCCCCAGAGGGATGTGAGCGAGTGAAGGTCTTTGAGGAAATGTCGTAAGTAACGCCTTTTATATCAGCTGGTATCTGCAAAGCACTAAACCTTTTTACAGAGTCTATTCAATTGCAGATGAATAAACCACTCCAGCTGATGAGTTTTGCAGGGGCAAACTGTTCTTAGAGAGTTTGAACAGGCAAGAAGTTGGAAGTGTTCATGTTGACTTGACGAGGAATGGAGTATTTTATGCCTGAACTTTTTAATGTGTGTATAAAAGGCCAACAAGAAAAGTGAAGCAAAGCAAACATGGAATACTTAAACATTTTCTTCAGCATTATCCTTTATTTTATTTATATATATATATATATATATGTATATGTATGTATATGTATATGTATGTATATGTATGTATATGTATATGTATGTATATGTATGTATATGTATATGTATGTATATGTATATGTATATATGTTCATGGCTTAAAACGCTGGAAGCAGGCAGTTTTTGTCAATTGTTGTTTTGACATATGTAAAACATACATACAAAATGAAAAGGAATATGTGTAAGTAGCCTACAGACTTAAAACATTTACAGTAGAGGGTTTGCCCAGTAGTTTTGGGGTACCATTGTGTGCTGTTGCATAAGAGACCAGAATTTAAACTCTTGGCCTTCACCTCCTTTTCCTTAGAACAGCAGTACTGTGGTTGTGATGTAGAGGTTGCATACATACCTCCTGTGGATGGGAGGAACCAGGAAGGGCATGTTCTGCTGTAGTGGCATACTTTGCTTGATGGTTGAGGAGCAGTGTTGTTGGATACTGGAGAAAGCTTCCAAAGCAAGAAGGAAAGAAGAATTTTATCTTGGGGAGTTTCTCAAAACAAAGGGATTTAATGCTCCTAAATATATGTTGCTGTTTCAATATTTTTTATACTAAAATCTCTAAGTGCATCATTATAAACTCTCATAGTATTTGTCCACATGCATACATTCTATAGATCTCATTGCTAAAAGCTGCATGTCCCCTGGTATCCAGTCACTTTTGTTACAAATACTGTTTAATGCTGTGGATCAGTCAACTGACTACCAATATGGAAGATGTTTGCCCCTTTATGTCCAATTAATCCCATTCTTTGTCATTCACATATTAGCAAGTTGTAGTCACATATTAACTTTTTCGGTTTGTCAGGTGTTTAATATTTTGTCTCGTTGTAGGTCTCGTCAGCCTGTCTCAGCCCCTCTCTTTTCATGCCCTGACAAAAACAAGGTTAATTTCATCCCAACCGGATCAGCTTTCTGTCCTGTAAAACTTCTGGGTCCCCTACTACCTGCTTCTGACCTGACTCTCAAGAACTCTCCAAACTCTGGTCAAAGCACAGCTTTGACAACCCTGACTGTTGAGCAACTTTCATCTCGGGTCTCCTTCTCGTCTCTGTCAGATGACACCAGCACAATGGACTCGACAGAGGTCTCAGTACAACAGCAGCAGCCGCTTTTGCAGGAACTTCAGACTGAAGAACGCTCCTCTCCCCAGAGCTATGTGATAATCTAGACCAAGGTGGAGCAGGCCTCTGCCCTAAAACAAGGATTGGGGAATCTGTACTAATACATCTGCATGGAGTGGCAATCTTTTCAGAACAAAACAGCATCTTAAAAATATCTCAGCACTGTTCTTGGCAGGGACAGAACTCATCTTCAGCTTTTTTTTTTTTTTTTGTGAAAAAGCAGTAATGCTTGCAGACCCTGTATATCATTTAGCGTCTAAGTGGAGACTATGCATTTCATAGTATGACCAGATTAGTACTGTGTCCTGTGTTCTGTTTCAAATTCTACAGCATAAATAAGCTCTGTATCAAAAAAGTTGCCTGTCTGAATAGAAAATGTCTTGCTGTGTGGTGTCCTATGGAAAATACTGTACTTCAGGATTATGTTTACAATGGATCCAGGTGTTTATGTTTCTAACTTCTGTACTACATACAATGCAAAAAAAAAAAATTTAAAAAAAAATGGCCACAACAGTTGCACAGTGCCCACCCTATGGCCTAGCTTCAGGTACTTCTCTCGAAGTGTAAACTCAGGTAACTTGGAATGTATATCATATTGGGATAGAAACTATTTTACAGCTAAAGAGGGAACATCACTCTTTTGCCTTTCCTTATTTTATGCATTAATATTTCCTCATTACATTCCACTTTCTTGGAATAAGTGCATTCAAATCCAGGAAAATGGATTTGACCTTGGACATGGGTAAACATGAGGAGAACCAGCAAATCTGTGATGTACATCATCACTTTATGTGGTTACAAGTAAAACAACTGTTGCATTTACTGTCATTTCAATATATGTAAAATGTGGCATTTAAGGTTTCAGGTGTTGCTCAGTTAATGACTGTTAAGCTGTTGCAAATAAAGTATTCAGTACTAGGCTGTACATAAGAAACATTCCACGTTGTGTGTGAAAGGAATTTAAAAGAAAAGAATGTTGTTGTTTTTTAATTTCAGAAAATTCATTCAGGTTTCACATGGGTTGGTGGGAATTTCCTCTCATGTTTATGTTGGCAGTTAAGGATGTGAAATGCTACCGTTACCATCGAAGAGTAAAATTAATGTTTAGTTTCTCTTTTGGAAATGTTCATTCATTTACTGGTTAGAAATGAGATTTCCTCAGATTTTATCAAGCAACGTGAGCAGCATTCTGTTTGCATAGTGAGTTATTTTGCTTTTGGACAAAATCCAGAAGTAAGAAGTGGATGATTTAAAGAAGGAGGGAAGCAATGGTTTTAAGTAATTGTCCAAGTTTCTCATAGTACCCTCATTTGCTTAAATTACTACTGTATAAAGTTTTTGCAGTTTAACTATGGGTAAGAAGGGTAAGAAACCCTAGTAAAATAGTCATGGACTTGCAGGCTGGATACCTCAAAATAGTAAATAGCAAGAATTGTTTACTAATATTCTTACTGTACTAGAACTGCAAATGTATTGTTTTCAAACATAACTTCCTGTCTTTTGATGAGGAGCCCAAAGGCAAAATAAACTCAATGTTCTTGAGCCATTGGTTTCCCAGTGGAGCTAGGTTTATGTTGTCTGCTCCTAAGAGAATGTGGTTCACCTTTTCCCAGGAATTGAAGAAATTAGCCACCTGCAGCAACTGCAGTATTTAGATTCACTCTGTTGCTTTTTTCTCCCCCTTTTGAGGAGGAGTTGGGTGAAGAGACTGAGAGCACCACCAATAACTGACAAAATTTGAAATAAATACCTTGCACTTGTGTATTTTTGAGATGAAGCCCGGTTTCCTTCCGGTTACTGAAGGTTTTGTTAATATTCTCTTACAAGGTGTAAACCTACAACCTGCAAAAAAAAAAAAAAAGTCAGTGTTCTGACTGTAGGGTGGGGCTGCAGAGGGAGTGTCAGGGGACAGGTCCGTTTGGATTTTTACCATTTTTTCATGAAGAAACGTTTTGAAGCCCTCACACAGCGCCAGCCATCTTGAGCCCTGCTAATCTCAGGCCTTGGTTGAAAATCCTATATATTTTGTAGATTAAAGTTAAAGGGGAAAATAACCTATTCTGTGATGTAAGTACAAATTTCTCCTAATGTTTTACAGTCTACATTAACATCAGAGTATGGTGACCTTTTTATGCTCTGGTTGTTTCCAAATATGAATCTGTAGTTTGTTATTGGTGTTAGGGTTACAGAAAGATTTTTAAAAGGGATTTTTAGATCTCTGATGAACTCTGATGTACAATATTTACAGTGACATTACTTGCTTATTTAATTTTCCATGAGAAACTAAATATTAATTGTGTTGCACATTTGTTCTTAGCGTATTTGAAGATTTTGAACCAAATGTGTTAAAGCTAATGCTTTGCCATGTAAATTTCCCAGCAGTTGTTGATCTCAAATGTATCCTATATCCAACTGTAGAAAATTGTCAAATATTGTTTAAAGTTTTGTACATAGCTGTATGGTTATTTTTAGCCACTGTGCTGAACAGTATTTGAGTTATCACACAATATTGCTTTACACAAGGAAATGTGTGGCTTTTGTTTTTTATTTTTTCAGTATAGAAGTTCCTGTGTCTTATTTAAATAAAGTTATTAGTTTAAAAAAAAAAAAAAAGATGCAATAGTAGTAGTTGATGTATTTGGTTTGGAAACTATCTGTAACTATAGAATGAAGTTAAGATTTAGTATTATTCCAAATATATTTCTGTAATAACCAGTTCTGCCCATTTCTACCACTGTTATGGTTCTAGTTGAGAAGATGCAGGAAATCTTTATACACACTAATTTTGCATCAGGATATATAAAACCACTTAAAGTTATTTCTGCTAGTTAACAAGTTAATTTCTTATATTTTATAAATCTTATTTTTTAATTTAATATTATTGTAAAATATTTTTTTCTTTCAAGATTCAAAAAAATCAGCTAAATAGTATTAGAAACACCCTGCATATCCACTGCTCTCTTTAATATATGCAGAAGGTTCAGACTTATCTACTCATGTTCATGAAAGTTCTTTAGATGTTTCTTATGAAGCCAAACTAAAAGAGCCTTTAAGAAAAGATGTGGTGTAGACCTATGATACAAAGCCACTGGGCGACTGGACAGTCTTGGTTTCATGTCATTTTGTTGGAATCAACAGCTTTTTGATTTGCAAAAAAAAACCTTTCCTGCTACAGAAAATTGAGTATATGAATACAAGCCCTCAAAAGCCCACTACTTAAACTGCCATAGCAGTAAGAAAATTCTAAATCGTCCTAAGAAACGATTAACCAGAGAATTAAGTGAACATTTGGTGTGTTTATAAAAAAAAAAAAAAAAAAAAATCTAATCAAGAGGTAGTTTAGATATTTCAACTAGTATTAGAAATTTTTGAAATCCTTAACCATGTGTTTAATATGTTAATTGACATCCATAAATGCTGAATGGGTAGAAATACAAAAAAAATCCCTTGCTACTGTGGAACATCTATATTTGCAAGAGCTTCAGTCCTGAAATAGGATCAGAAACATCTGTGTCAACAGCAGCTGGTTAGGAGCAGATCTGTACAGCCAAAAAGCCACTGATGCAGGACTCGGGAACAGGGCTGGATCAATGCTTCTCTGGGCCCAGGGCTATAAGACTTTGTGGGGCCGCTGGCTGGACACTGGGGGTCTCTGGCACACAGGAGGCCATACTTACATTGGCACCCCCCTCCCCATCAGCACACTTGGGGGGAGGATGTCTGTAGGCCTTTGTCTTGCTCTTCCCCAGCCCCCTCTCAGTGGCAGCAGCACTCAGGGGTTGGGGAGAACCTGTGGGCCCTTGTCCTGCTCTTTCCCTGCTGTGGGGGCAGCCATGATGGCTCTCCACGGCTCCTTTCTTGCACTAAGGGCAGGGTTGGAGGAGCCAGTGAGCTTCAACAGCCTACCCAATGGGGCTCCTGCTCCCACATTCCCCCTCCCGCCTCTCCTTCCCACATCTCCCCTTCCCTCACAGTATCTTCCCCCAGCCTCCTTCCTCCAGCCCCACTCTGATTTCCCTGCATTGCTTCATCCTCCCTGCCTCCCTCTCATCCTGCCCCCCTTCATCACTTGTCACCTCCTCCGGCCCTTCACATCCCTATTCTCACCTCCTGCTCAGTTTCTCTCCCCCCCCCCCCCTTTCTCCAGCCCCCGTGCAGCTCTGGCTTCTAGGGATTGGGTGCAGCTGGGTGCAGGCTGCTTCCCATGCCCTGCAAACAAAGGCAGCTGCCAGCAGTTTCCCTGGGCATGGGTGGGGGGAAGGAATCACAGCCCGTTCAGTTAGGAGCAGCCTGGAGACAGATCCTTCCCCATATCCTCTGCAGCCACTGTGTGACTGGGAGGCAACGCTACGTGGGGCAGGAGGGTAGGAAGGTCTCCCTTACATTCCCTCCACATGGTACTTCCCTGGGAGTAGTAGCCAGTTGGCAGGGGCTGGATTTTTGCAGGACCCCCTGTTAGCCCCAGGGCCCTGTGCTGCAGCTCCGAAAGCCCTGCTCAGGAACTCTTCCAATTCACAGTACCCTCTGTGAGGTCTCAAACCTCAACAGAATGCAGAGCAAGGTCACCCATTCCCCCAGTAGCCTCTGCTCCTGATCCTCCGTCACTGCAGCCACCAATGGTTCAGCCTGAGCCTTTGCTACAATTGTCATTGGCTCAGCTTCTTCATCAATAGAATATGGCACGGTAGTCATCTTTCAGCCCTGTAGAAAAGAATTTCAGGAGGATGGATTCCTGGCAGGCATGGCTTCAGACTTGTTATTCAGGCTGCAATTGCTCAGGAAAGCATCTGTAAGTTGCTGGATATTCTCCAGTCCGAGTGGCTCCTCTTCATAAATGAAGCCATCCTGAAAGCAGCAAAGATACCAGGGAACACCCTTGCATTTTGAAGTGCCCAGAGAAGAGAGACTGTGTGCCTCAGCATGGTTTTGAGCACTTCTATTTGCATACAGCTCCTCTCATGTCATAAGGGCAGCTAATAAGAGTTTGGGATAATGTAAATTGACACCAAAGGACAGGCACCCTGAAAGATTGGTCTTGTGCGAGAGGAAACCTTATTCTACCTTAAAACAAACAAGCAGTCCTGTGGCACTTTTAAAGACTAGCAACTTAAGTTCTGTAAGTTCCTCCTCTTCAAAGCGTCTGATGAAGTGGGATTTTCTCCCACAAAAGCTCATGTGATAAATAAATTTGTTAGTCTTTAAAAGTGCAACAGGACTTCTTGTTTGTTTTGCTGACCTAGACTAACATGGCTACTCCTTTGGAACTTATTCGACCTTATCCTTACAAATGTGTGTTGCCAATCAGCAGATACTTTGAAGTCTAACTTTCTAAATTGTGAAACAATGACAAGATTTACAGATAAATTGCCAGACTCCTTCAGGGAGGAGTTTCTTTCTTTGGGCAGGACCATCTATAATGTCTCTGCAGTCAGCATTCATCATGGCTGATGCTTACTCTAGAGCAGTGGTCCCCAGACTTTTCCTCTCACACCAGTAATTGAAAGTGCATGCATGCATGCACACAGATACAGACACACACCCCCCACCCCACCCCCAGGTCAGAAGTGGAGTCATGGCCAGGCTGGGTGTGGGAGCCACGAGTAGGGGCTGGTGGCTCCGCTGGGATCAGGACCATGGTGGGGCCAGCAGCCACAAGCAGGGGCCAAGCAGTAGGTGGGGGCCTGGGGTGGGGCTGGAGCAGATCTCAGGGCAGAGTGGGGTGGCATTTCCTCCCTTTCCCCTTGTGAGGGGCAGGCCCAGACCCCACCTACATGCTCTTCTGAACCCTTCTAGTTTGGGGTCCACTGCTCTACAGTTATGGCCTCAGCTGTACCTATGATGAAGGGCTTCATAGCTGCAGAACTTGGTATAACTCCTGAGGTCCACCAGCTGATTGGGGACCTACTCTTTGATAGTCAATTCTTGTTCTCAGAGAAAATTGATGAGATGCTGCATTTGTTCAAAATAGAGGTCTTCAATATGGGAGGTGCAGAACATGAAGGGGGCACAGCAGGATCAGGACCAGCTGTCATAGGAGGTGGGGCACTCTGCCCCAAACTCTGCTCTGGGGCCCCACCCCCCAACTATGACTCTGGCCTCAGCTCCCTAATCCCACCTGTTGGCCGCACTTCCAGCCTTGGCCCCTATGTCCCCAGCATCTAGCTGCAGCCTTGGCCACCGTGGCTATGTCTACACTTACCAAAGTTAGTTTGAATTAGTTAATTCAAACTAATTTTAGTTAGTTCGAATTAACTTAATTCGAACTAACATGGCCCCACTAGAATGCTAGTTTGAACTAAGCAAGTGTCATGCATGGCACTTGCTTAGTTCGAATTAGTTGCATTAAGCTCAATGTGCCGGTTAGTTCGAACTAAGCAGTTAGTTTGAACTAATATGGCCACATTGACTTAATTCGAACTAACTAGTTCAAATTAAGGGTTAGTTCGAAGTAAAACAAGGTTTTACTATTTCGAACTAACTTTTCCTTAATTCAATTTAAGGAACTGCTTAAGTCGAATTAAGCACCACCTCATCTGTGTTGTATCTGCTGCAGACTACACAGAGAGGGCCTGACCCTGTCTTTCAACAGTTGCCACGTGGATAATTTCCTGCATGACCCCAGCATACAAAATAGGTCAGACCATGCCACGGCAGTAATTGCAGGCTCATTTGTCGATAGCCCGAGTGACATTGATAGCATTTTTCAGTGACAGTTCAGGTGTGGACATTTGCAGGGCTGCATCCTTCTACTATGCACTAGGTGAGTGCTGTGGGGCTCGGTTTCTGCTTAAATAGAGTCTGAGTCACCTGAGTGGGAATACGGCTCTGCAACCACTCAAAGAAGGAACCTTATAGGAGACCTAGGTTCAATTCTATACATCCCCTATGTGGAGCACAGCATTAAACATCAGTTTCCTACTGTCAGGTGTGTCCTAAGCCTTGTGCTGCAGAGTCAGTCTCAGGGGTGCTGGAATAAATAAATACTGACTTATTTATAGAGTGGAACAGCATCCACAAGCAACTCAGCCCACACAATTTTGTAACCTTGTGGTCACTATATTCCCGTGATGGTGAGCGTGCCAATTACTGGGCCTGTTTTGAGTGGGCGTGTGTGGAGAGTGCCTTCCACCTCAGCAAACAGCCAGGCAAGGGAACACTGAGTTTGAGGAGCCTGCTGGGTCATAGAGGTGCCAAGATAACCAGACAGGTCCAGGCTCACTAGCAGATCTGAGGTGCCATGGGGAGTGGAAACTTAAGCATCTGGCAACTTGAGGTGCCTATAGCGGTAGGCCGCAGATGAGCAAGTGCTTTAGGCAATGGTGTGACACCTAGATGTGGCACTTAGACTGCCAAAGTCCTGTGTCATAAGGGCTATGTCTACACTTGCAAAGTTAAGTCGACTCTGTTAAGTCAACTTAACTTTTCAAGTGTAGACGCAGCAGACATGGCTCCCTGCTGAGAAGGGACCCGTGGGTCCTTCCCCAGGAAGCTGCAGTCCCTCCAAGAAGGGAGTGGAGGCTTTCTCCCCCCCCCCCCCCCCAGACCTCCTCGGGTCCTGGCAAGAAGGGAGCTGCAGCTTCTTTCTCCCCAGGACCCACACAGGTCCCGGCAAAAAGGGAGGCTGGCTTCCTTCTGCCTGGGACCATGCCCTAGGTCGACATAGAATAAGTAAGTCGACCTAGGGTGGCCACACCATCTTTAGGTCAACGTACTAATCGACGTAATTTGTTAAGTCGCCCTAAAGATTGGTAGTAATTAAGTTGACTTAAGGAACTGCTTAAGTTAGCCAGGTACGGACGCAGCTTAATTTAAGTTGACTTGAGCTTCCTTAAGTCGACGTAAATTGCCAGTGTAGACATCGCCAAGGAGGCTTTTCAGCAAAATGTTCACAGCGCGTCACGAATTGTGCCTGAGTTACTAGATGCCCAGTGTGCGTGGCTTGGGTCAGATATGCAAGTGTTGACAACTGTAACTGAGGGGAACGTGCTTTGCAGATGGAATCTGAAAACAAAAATTAAAAAAAAAAATCAGTCCTCCAGGGCAAGGTTTGTAATGGGACTGAGGCAGCAAGGTGCTGTGGGAGCCCCATCCAACAGCCACAAAAGCCATAGCTTAACAGCCTCCCGATGCTATCAATAAAGTTGCCACAGGTGGACAGGCACAAAATCCCACCCACACGTCCTGCTGCTGCCCTACACATTTGCTGCCGCTCAAGCTGTGGCAGGGGTCCCAAAGGAGGCAGCCCGCAGCCTTTCTCCCTACCGGTATTTGAGTTAGGCCTGCTTGGCACCTGCCTAACCTTCTCAAAAGGGCCAGAAGCGAGCAAGTTAGGGACGGCTGTACTTGTAAATTCCCCAGCTTCAACCGTCTGATGAAGTGTTAAATATATTTGTTAGTCTTTAAAAGCACCACAGGACGCCGTGTTGGTTTTACTGAACTAGACTAACACAGCTACGCCTTGGGACGTGTTCTTAGCTGTTCGCTGCGGGACCAGGCCCAGTTTCAAATCAGCCAGAGTAGGCCGGCATTTGAACCTGGACTGCCACAGGCCAGATGACGGCCCGAACCTCTGTGCTAGTGCTTTGAAAGGGGTGATTGGCCTTCTGTGGTGTGCCGCACCCACGGCTGGCCGGCCTTAGGCAAAGGGCAGGCGCATGGGCACAGATGAGTGGCCTAACGTGGTGGGCGAGCTGGGTGCAAGTTACTCGTCCAAATCAGGGGAGATGCAACCCTGAATTGCATATAGCTTTGCTCACTGACCTAACTGCCACCTATATATGTACTCTGGCCCCTGGGAATGAGTGGAAGGGGAAATGCCACTTTGGTGGGAGGAGGGGGGGGCGAGAACGGAGGACAGACTTTGGTTTGCATTTGGTATGGAGCAGTTTACTGTAGGGTGGATTCAGGACGGTCTTAACCTGCCTTTGTGTATGTCTACAGGGTTAGATGGCAGCTGAGCCGAGGGGGGGTTGAGGCTGTTTGTCAGTGGTGCCAAACTGTTTGGCGCTAGCTGTAAGGGTACAGTTGTTGGCCGGCCAGTTGGGGGGGAAGGGAGGGAGCAAGGCTAGTGAGCAACGCTCTTGCATTGAGGTGGCAGTGAGCTTGACCTCGCAATGGTGATTGGCCAGGCTCTATTCATGGTGCAGGGGTCAGTAAACTTTATCAAGGACGGTGCCCAAATTGCCTCCCCGCTGCTCTCCCAGTAAGGGGGGGGGGGGGCTCTTTCAGCAGCATATTGGTGTCAAAAGTGAGGTCTACAGCCCCCTTCTGCCCAGCAGCATGTCGCCAGATGCTCTGGAGCCTCACCCCCTTCTAGCAGCAGGGACCAGGCTAACGTGTGCCACTCAAAATCAGCTCACAGGTCACCATGTTTTTCTAGGGCAGTAATTTACCTCCCTGTACTAATGCTTAACGTGTAAACAATAACACGTTTGCTGCTCATCACGCCACTGAAGGCGTGAGAAGGACCCTATTCTGATGAGCAGCACAAGTGACAGCTCTTGGTGTTGCCTCACCGATAGGGTGAGAGAGGAGCACTACATTTTCTTCCTCCACTCAAGAATGCGCCAGGCTGATGGAGCATGCAGGCCCATTTATACAGCTGAACCTCAAGTGGGGGAGCCAAATCCAAGGAGCTCATCAGTATGATTGTGTTTTCAACCTTGGCAATGTGGCCATTTATTCTTTGGCGTAAGGACAGTCTGGTTTGGCCAATGTACATAGCAGAGCTGGCACATGACGGTGTAATGACCATGGCATATGTTACATGCAGTTAGGATTTGTAATCCTGAACTGCAACATGTCAAATGGGTCCAAGGCCTTTGTCCTAGTAAACTTTGTTGAGGTGATATTTAATATATATTGTATTTGCAAACAAAATATCAGCAATGCATGTAGAATGACCCAAATTATTGGTATTGTTCACTATGGCAAACTTGAATCAGGGTTTGTACTCCAACCAGCATGACCTAGCTGATATCTAGCTCTCATTTTCACATATTTTGCTGGTGTATTGTCAAGCCACAGGAGTAGTGGCATTTTGGCAACAGTAAAC
>ML685787.1:145776-257836 GCA_007922175.1 Pelusios castaneus
GGGAGAAAATCCCACTTCGTCAGACGAAGTGGGATTTTCTCCCACGAAAGCTCATGCGATAAATAAATCTGTTAGTCTTTAAAAGTGCCACAAGACTCTGTTGTCTAAATACATGGGGCCAGCTAGTAGCCTGAGCCTGCCACAAAAACGATCATCCTAAACCAGCCAATGGCGATGCCAAGGACAGGGCTGCGTCCCAAGTTCCAGCTGCCCCTCATGCAAGGCACAAAAAGCTGGAGCTGCTTTTCACTGCTTATGAGCCACAGAGGGAGCCCCCTCCCCAGAATCAGTCCAAGTCAGTTCTTGTGAAGCAGGGAACTACCACCACACAGAATAGTTAGCAGCACTATAAGTTTTGGCCCACTGTTTGGCCACGCACCGGAGATGTGTGCAAGCCAGATTCAATTTTCGGGGAGACAGGGGAGGATTTGAACAGGGACGCCCAACTCACAGCAGCATGTGCTAAAAATCCCACCTGCCTTATAGTGACAAACTAAAGGAGCTCAAAGCTATTCCGCTTAACGAAGAGGGTGGGGTGACTTTATAGTGGTTGAGCACAGTAACGTCAAAATGTTTACTTAACCATGCACTGATTTGTAGTCCTCAACGGTGTAGACATACGTCTTTTTAATGCATTGTTACACTGGTGGCCCTTCCGGGTTGTAAAAATGATATTTGTGGCCCTCCAGTCAAAAAGATTGGGGACCACTGGTCTGTAAATGCTTACCTGAGGAACAAATAGTTAATAACAGGCTCTTCAAGCTAGCAGCGAAAGGCACAACATGATCCAATAGTTGGAAATGGAAACCTGACAAATTCAGTATAGAAATAAGCTGCCATAGGGCACAAGGGGCGTGAGCCCCAAATGTGCCCAGCAGTGCCCTGAGTCTCCTGAGGAGCCAGAGCTCGTGAGGCCGTTTTAAATTTCCTGCTCTGCTCCACTCCCAGGCATGTAGCCTAGGGTGGAGCAGGGTGGGAAATGTAAACAGCTGCTGCTGGCTCCCTCCCTGGCATCTGGAGGCTCCCTGGCTCCACAGCAAGGTAAATGCTGTGGTGGGCGGGGGTGGGGGGTGCCTCGGGTGCTGGGCATGGAGGGGTTGGGGAAAGGGAAAGAAAGGGACTCGGGGCCCAGCCGGCACTTGAGGGACCCACCTGGCCTGGCTTGGGGCCAGACTGGAGCTCGGGGGGGCCTGGCCTGGCCTGGCTCAGGGGGGGCCCAGCTGGAGCTCGGGGGTGGGGGGGCCGGCTGGTGCTCAGGGGCCTGGATCAGGGTGGTTGCTGCCGGGAGCACTGGGCCCGGGACTGGATCAGGCCCTGGGCCATCGGCAGGGGGGATGTGTGCCATGGGGGGGACAGGGTCCATGTGCCCCAAATGTTTTTTAGGGGCAGCAACGCCCCTGGAAATAAGGCATACATTTTTAACAGAGAGTAATTCACCACAGGCACAACTTACTACTGATTGCACTTTATTCTCTATCAGAGACACTTAGCTCAAGGTTGGATGCTTTTCTAAAAGATTTGCTTTGGGAATTATTTTGGAAAAGTTAATGGTCAGTGTCCGACAGGAGGTAAGTGTGATACTGAAACCCATTGGTGCCAACCAATAGAGGTTTCACTGTTACAAGCAACTACAGTCTCAGATCTGAAACTCTCTGCACCACTTTCATGGCAGTTAGCTCTAAAGGGTAGCATAGGAAGTCTACTGCTAATTTATCAATCCTCCTCCTCATTGCCAGCTGTGTGTGTGGTGATATTTAGTGTAACTATGTTGAAAACTAGCCCTTTTGGCTGGAAGCATGGTTCAGTGACAGCCCATTTAAGCAGGAAGGAGTTGTCACCCCTACCTTAACCATTTTAATAACGTATTGCTCGCTTATCCCCCTTCATACCATGTCAGAAAATTCAATGGAAAGCCATCAAAGACAAATTTAAAACACTGAAACCACCTGGAGGTGAAAAGGAACCATATGACAGTGAGGGGATTGCCCTGACTGAGAATAAAGACAAAAACCTGATTTAGTATGTCATGGACTGCAGCAAGGCACTCTGCAGACATCTGGGGTATGTCCACACTGGAGCCTTAGATCAACTTAAGGACAATTAAGTCGACCTACAGACCATTGCATCTGCACTGGGAGCTTATTAAGTCGACTTAAGTGCTTCCTTAAGTTGACTTAAAGCCAGTGTAGATGGGTATGTCTACACTACAGGCTCTGTTAAGTCAACTTAACAAGGTTGACTTAAGTCAACTTTAAGTGTAGACGCTCCCTTAAGTCGACTTAATAAGGTCAACTTTAAGTCAACTTAAAGCCAGTGTGGATGGGGAATAGCGCTAAGTCAACCTTATTAAGTTGACTTAAAGCCAGTGTGGATGGCTATGTCTACTGTGAAGTCAACTTAACAAGGTCGACTTAAGTCGACTTTAAGTGTAGACGCTCCATTAAGTTGACTTAACAAGGTCGACTTTAAGTCAACTTAAAGTCAACCTTAAGGCGAATTAACAGAGTTGACTTAACAAGTGTAGACATAGTCTTGGTGTGGAGGGACCCGAGCAGCAGGTCCTTTATGGAAGATTAAGTCCCAGCTCCCTCAGGCTTGCAAACACTACAAAAAGGAGATTTTTACCCCCAAATCCACTCTTATTAGCTAGGCAAGGTGACTACTAACGTGCATAGGCCTTAAGTTGCATTATATGATTTTGATTGGTAAGTAACCATTTGTTTTCATTACTCACACTTGTTTCTGTTTCAAGTTGTGTTCTTTCTTAAACTCCAGGGCTTGGGGGAACAGGAGGGGTGGGCTAAGCTGAAACTGGGAAAGTGGGGTACACTGGCCCTTGGGGAATGAAAGAGCTGAGCTTTCTGTGGGTATCCACTGATGAGGGGCCTGATACCACAGGGGGACATACTGAAGGGATTTGAGGGCTGAGGTGCATCTGTTGTCATCTTGCAGGACAAAGGCAAGGCTGGTACAGCCTAGAGCAGAGGGCTCAAGTGGCTGACAGGTTGATGGCATTATGGAACTAACACAGGCAAGACCCCCTTGTGATGGAGGCAGGTGGCAATAAGGTGACACGCAGCCCTGTGTCCCCCAAGAACCATCACAGTCAGACTCGGAGATCACAGTGGTCCCTTCCGCCCTTAGAATCTCTGAAGCAAGTGACAGGGCTTCCTCAGTCTCCTAAGCTGTTGGAGTGACCGAAACAGCACTGTACCCTGAGCCCTCCCCCTCTCAAGCCTTTGCTGTGACTGTGGCATTCTCACTTGGTCTGTTCCCCAGTGACTCTTTATCCTTGGTGGAATGGCTTCAACAAGAGAGACTGAGGAAGCCCCACATCAGAACATCTCCAATCCTGGGGGATACAGCATTCACCTGAGAGGTGGGTGGCTCTTCAAATCTCCTCAAGCAGAGGAAGGACTTGAACCTGGGTCACAGCCCCATTGAGTGCATGGCGGTTACGGTGGTAAGATGGACCAGACCTCTTCCTCCTGCCAGGTTTTGAATAGGAACTGCTTTGAGGTATGGTCTCTGAGCACCTGTAGTGGGTTGGGCCCCACATGAGACTGAGACAGATGAATGCCTGCCATTCCCCATTTCACAGTGTGCTCTGGGGGCTTAGGCAGGAGATAGGTAGCCGGACACCTAGAGTGAGGCTGTAGTGCACATGCTCAGAGGCAGAAACTAAGTGCCTAAGGCATTTTTACTGCAAAAACAGTTGCTGAGCGAGTTCAGGCATGTTGGAACAATCTGGGTAGTGTTTAAAGCCACTAAACCAAACCAAACTATATACCTTATATATAATGGAAACCACATCAAGCCAGGGATCGCAGTGGAGCCTGAAAGTGGGACTTGTGTGAAGGACTGGTGCTCAAGCGTCTTTGTGGATCTGGACCCTTGTGTAAAATTTATTCAGACAATGAAGATTCAGGCACCTGCATACAGTTGTGGTGCACCAGCCAGTTTCGGTGCACCAGCCAGCTTTGGTGCATCATGCTTATGTTTGCTTACTCCCAGCAGGGGAGTCGGGGGTGGGAGTAGACCACATGATGCTCTTCACATGGAGCCCACTGAACTTTGTGTATACGCCAGGTTCCCTGCTGAAGAAAACAATCCTATGAGCAGCATTATGCTAGTTTGGAAGCAGGTTTTGATCATTTAAATTAATAAAAAATTACATGTAAATTTTTCTTCATGAGGTGTGCGGTTCCTAAGATGCACAGTTCAAATCCCCTGAAGCAGCTGTTATTAGTCTTGTAGAAACCCAGGCTCACTGAAATCAATTACATCAGCTTTTAATAAACTCTCTGATACAGACAGTTAATCAATCACCATTGTTCTCCTTTTGGCGCAAGGTCTCCACAGCACTTTTTATTTTAAAAACTTCTACTCAAGTCAGAATATGCAACTGGAGTGAAGCATAGTAAATCAAGATGAACAGTAGGCTGTATACGACAATCAATCTGTAGTTTTTAACAGAATGATTAACTGGTCTGTTGTCTCACTTATAGCTGAGCCAGTATTTGCAGGGCATAGTAAAATCCTGTGACAATTGCATTCTGGCTTTGAGTGACACTGAAACCCGACACGCTCAGACCTCACTATTAGTACAGAAGTCCTGTTCTTAACAATGTGAGGGCTTGTCGACAAACTCCTATTTTCAGGGTGTTATCACACCAACTCAAGTTTGAGACTTGAAGAAATATTCACGACAATGTCCCAGTGGAGAACTGATTATTAATTCCTTTTCTTTTTAAAAATACATTTTATATACGTTGAGCTCTTTTTAAATGTAATGTGTAAAAAAAATTGGACAGGGCACAGCCTGAGAATTCAAAGCTAACTTTACTTTTCAAAATTACATTTTTACAGTGCATTAATCCCTAATGTGTCCACTGATTTTCAGCATGTGGGGGAGAGGCACTCAGGTGTCTTTGTATCTAAAATGTGAGGAGGATTCAGAGCAATGTGGATGCTTTACTGCAGTTGTGCAGTACCTAAAAACAACCTAATTGACCAGAGTCATTTACAGTTCAGAGATCTATGATGTAAAAAAATCTCTAAATAAAGTCTTATATAACAGCATATTAGCTGCTTTAAAACTATTAAGGTCTCAGTGGCCTTTATCTACACTGGATATTTTTCCATAAAATTTTCCACCTTTCTTTCATTGGAACAGCTCTAGCTCCTGGGAACTTTAATGAGGACTTGCATCCACCATTTTAATAGCCGTGGAATCAAACTATGCTCATAGCAGGATGAGATGATATGGTGGCTAGTGCCCTCTTTGAGACAGGGAGAGTCTTTTCTGATTTCAGTAGCCACTGGCATCGGGGCCTTAAATACCACCAGGCCATCTACATTAGCACTCCTAACGTAGCCCCAGTGGGGGCAGCAATGTGAGTGATCATAAATTTGGGATGAAAGAAGTTTAGCACAGACAAAGCCCATGTTACAAATTCAGATGAGCCGTAATTACGAAATACCAATTGTAATCAACATAATATTTATATTGTACTGTATAGGCATACAAAAATGGTAGTTTCTGCCCCAAAATGCTTGTAGTCTAGAAATCAAGATGGGAGAAGATGAATAAACAAGGCCTGTCGGTAACAAAAGTAATAGGATGTGTGCATTTAAAATATTTTGGAATTCTGTATTCAAGCAGTTGCAACTGTTGGAAGAATATAAAGTGTTTACATGTTTACTATGCGTGGATTTTACAGAGGTCTCATTTGTTTCTGTCAAAGAAATTAAGCTACCGAAAGTTCCATTTCAGGACATTTTAGCTATGCCTTCAATTCTCAACAGACGCTCAGAAGTAAGGCTGAAAATGTGGCTTCTTATCCTGTTGTGCTTCACTTCACATAAGGAAAAACTTCCTTTGAGACTCGCACAATAACAGACCAATAGCATGAGACAAGGATTAAGTGTCAGGTTGCCATGCACTGATGTGGTACTCAGACCCAGGGGCAGCGAAAGATGTGTGAAAGAGCTCCCGGAAGGAAGAGAGCTGTTTATCTCTCAGATTTTGTCTATATTTCTTGACAGTCTGGTTGTGGTGACATAAAGCCACTGAGATCTCCCAGTCAATTCTCCCTACTATCCCAACTGTACAGTATATAGCAGTCTTTCCTTCAGGCACTGCTTTAAGAGGAAGTTGTCACTCCCCAGTGAAGCTTTGATGTGGTGTTCTTATTTAGTTTTCAAGCAGTTATTTCAAAGCTCCCAGTTTAGGGACTTGGATGTCTTAACTGATCATGAGGCAAGAAAACGTGGATTAATTAATTGAGGATGCAATTAATTGCTGGTGCAAAACTGCATCTATGTGTCCCTTTAAAAAAAGGGCCCAAATGAAAAATTGACTGAAAAATAAACATTGCACGGTGTGTTTTGCAAATTTACACAAGTTTCAAAGCTAAAGTGAAGGCTGACACATCTCCTTTTATTTCCTCTGTTTTAAAAGGAAGGGAGGAGAAGGAGAAGAAACACTGAGTTGCGGAAGAATCTGAGTACAGGGCTCTCTTGCCAACTGACTGCATTATTATTCTGAAGTGGCTTGAGGCAATGAGATGAATTATTAGCTACTGTTTGAAAACTGCTCACATTTCATCCGCAGATGAATGGCGCATACTGCATTAAACAGTGACATTAACATTCCAGCTGAAAAAAAGAGGTCATTATCTTGTCTTTTTTCTTTGTTGTCAAAACCATTTTATTAAAGGAGAGTTAGTGTCACAACAGGCTCAGGAAACACATGCTTATCAAATCGGTTTGATGAAAAATACTCAACAGAAAACGTGAATTCTTTCAAGGCATGTGTAAGCAATAGTGGCATCAAAGTTCTGCTTTGCATGTACAAATCCTGTTGGAGCAATGAAAAACTCAGAAAGAATGTACTCTGGGCAATATTTTTGGTCTGGTAGAGTGCCGTTTGTCTAATAATTTAAATCAGAGAGCATGAATACAGCAGCCTGACAGACCCAAATATAATCCTTCCATAATTTAGCCCCAGCATGGATTTTTCACTATGGATACTAACAAAACAGATTGAATTTACATCTCAACATAGTAGTGGCATATATAATCATTATTTGACTCATGCAGCCTCTCCCATTACATGATCTTTTGATTTACCCAAGAAACATTATAAAAAAATAGCTTTGTAATTTATATTCCACTCCAGAATTAGCTCCGCAACACTCCAGGCAGTGACAGTGTTTCAGCAGGTATCCTAATATGGCTAAAATTGTATCTTAAATTTTAATCTCATTTGGTAAATCCACATAGAAAATAAATGCAAACTCTTTATACAAAACAAGAGCAAATAATTGTACCTATATAAAAGGGAGTTAAATCCCTTTAGTTTTATTATAATGGCACATACTTTATAGTTTCACAACCTTATACTGATTTTGTTGTAGTCTTCGAAACCCAAAGATAGTGTTAATAAACAGAGGAGTGTGAGTTACCATAGGCCGCAGACTCATGCATTGAGCAATTCATGTTCTTTATCTGTTTTCCCAACAGCATCAGGATTGGATAAAGGGTCAAGGTCAGCAAAAAGATTGAACCAAGCAGTCAGGTCTTTAGAATTCTTTGCAGGTTCTGGAATGGTGAAATATACCTGATCAGAATTCTTGCTTGTCTTAAACATAGCTGATTTAATGCAGAAGATTAAACAAAATGCCGTAAGTATTGTAAAACTGCTAAAGAAACTACATCTCCTTCTAGAAACAGTGCTAATGAATTATATTTTAACATATTACTTGCAACAAAACTGAATATCCAACCATTTCTGTAGAAATGCATGTAGCACATCTGTTTACACAGGTAACTATGTACCTCCCCGAATACAGCCGTTTGAAGTGGAAATCCATGCGATTAATAAATCTGTTAGTCTTTAAAAGTGCCGCAAGACTCTGTTGTCTAATTATTTGAAGATACAAATAATCTCTCTCGCCTCTCTCCTCTCCCCCTATTTCCATCCTGTTGGAGAAATTGCTTATTATTTGGTAGGTGTTTTGTTTATGTTTTTGAATGTGATGGAAGGGGAGTGAAAGAGAAGGAATGAGTTTTTCATGTAGCTTTGGACACAGAACTAACCACTTCCAACCCTCTGTGAAAGCTGTCTCCCCCCACATGGGCCTCCCAGACTGGCCAACAGTTTCATTGCTCTGATGGAATGTAGCTGTCATGGGAGGTCACAGCTGTGGAAGAACAGTAGATATCTCACGTAGCTGGGGCTAATTCCTTGTGGGGCTTTGAAGATCAAGACAGGAGATCCTGAACTGTACTCTATTCACCACAAGGAACAGAGTGGCGTGTTCACAGTAAATTGCTAAGCTAACAGACTGTTGAATTTGTAGCTGCTAGAACTTTTCAGGGTTAGTAGCTTCACATCTAGACAGAATGAATTCCAATAAACAAATCTAGGGATTATGAATGAATTTTTCCCCAAAGCCAAAACTGTGTCTAATAGGCTGGGGGCTAGTTGGCTAGGTAACCAATAACACTAAAGGGTCTGAAGGACTTTTTAAAGAGAAACTGTTGCCCATAATAATCTGAGTTCAGTTTGAGAGGCGACATCTGAGCCATTTCAGGGCATTTCCATTAACCCCAAAATGGCTTGTAAGTGTGACAGAAGTACAGAGTCTCAGGTGCCAGAAAGATGAAATAACATGATCATGGATGTCTCTCTCTTTCCTCTGAACAAGCAGGAAGATATTCATCACAAGTATTGTCTGAATAACATGCCTTGACCTGAAGGATCCAAAATATCGATAGCTGGAATTGAAGTGCTAGCATCTCAAATACCTTAATTAGAAAAGGGAGTCAAGACACTGGGCAATTGTTTGCAAGGTCTCTAACATCAAGTAATGGTCTCTTAAGTAATAGGTGCACTATTGCAGCACGTGTTAGGGCTCTTCAGTCAAAGGACTGAATCTCTGTTAGCAGGTATCCCAGATGTCTTCTGTTTTCTCTTACCATCCAGGAAGGGCACAAAATGCTTTCATTACCTCTCCTCCACTTGTGCACCAAGCCAAAAAAAACCAACCAGTCAATCAGCACAGCAAAAAAGCCCAGCTAACTAGCTAGAGTACAGTGCAATGGCCAAGTGGAACAGAAGTACAGCACATCCTGGAAGGCAGAGCCCACGTCCTGCTCAACTGCCTCTCGATAGAGGTCCAAGTCATAAGTGGTGTCTCTGATTGCAGTAAGTGAGTTCATGTGTGAACATTGTGTGAATGGGTTGAATTTGTGAAAGGAGGAGAGCATTGCATTTCTGGTCTTGTAGTCAGCATCTTCTTTTGGGTGACCAGTGGAGCTATTCCAGATGCTGATGATCTTTTATGTGATATAAAATACTTCCTCTCAGGGCGAGGTGCTGTGTTCTGGGGGTGAATGAAGGCAATCTGGGTTCACAAAGAGACTTATGGAAAAGAAAAGTTCTGCTGGGTATGACTTCACTATCTGTATGGCAGAGAGGTAGATCTCTTTGCCACCTTCACTGTTATTGGCATAGCTTTTAGCAGGGCCATCCCGTGGGGGGAGCGGGGCCCAGGACCAATTGGCCGAAGCAGGGTCCCGCCCCCCAGGTAGCCAGCCCTGGGCCAGGAAACAGAGGCTGCTGGTGTGGGGAGCTGGCCCAGACCCCGGCCCTGGTGGCTGCCTGTTGCACAGGGGGTGAGCAGCTGGCTCCAGCCCCGGAGGCTGAGGCCGCCTGTGGGTGGGAGCCGGGCCTGGGCTGGGAGGCCGAGGCTGCCTGCGGGGTGGGGGGTGGAGCCGGCTCCGGTCCCGGAGGCCGCCTGTGGGGGGGAGGGGAGCCGGCCGTGTGGGGCAGGCTGGCCCAGAGGCCGGGCCCCACGTGCTCCGCCCCTGGGCCTGCCTGCTCCACCCTGGGGGCGGGGAGGGCCAGCCCAGGGGTTGTGCATAGCCCTCCCAGGGAGTGGGCATAGCTCTCCTGGCCTGCCCCACTGCCTTTGGCTCGCTGCCGAAAGCAGCGGGGTGGCTGTGGGAGGAGGGGCTGCGGCACGCGTGGGCCCTGCACTGCCCCGCTGGGAGCGGGACAGTGCGGGGCCCACATAACCACGGGGCCCAGGGCAATCGCCCCGTTCGCCCCCCCCAGGGATGGACCTGGCTTTTAGACTAACCCAATGAAGTTTATTGTAACTGCCCTTTTCTGATGCAAATCACCATGACAGCAACTTCTCCTCCCACTTACTGACCACATATAAAATGGATGTCAAAACCAAGTTGGCCCCACTCACCTACCTATGGAAAGAAACTTCACCCATTTCATCAAGGAAACAAAAATATTCAAGATGGTTTAGGTCACTTCTCTCTTGCATAAGAGATCTTTGAGGAAGCACGCGCATTTGTGCACTCACACACAAGAAGCTAGAGACATATAATGAACACTTTACATATACTTGGACCAATCCTCCAGCAAATCTGAATCAAAATCAATGGGAGTTAAGTCTTGGTAAAGGATGCAGGACTGCACGCTTTACTAGGAGGTGCCTGTAGCAACAAGTGAATTATACTGAAAACAAAGAGAGTCCTGTGGCACCTTAAAGACTAACAAATTTCTTGAAGCATAAGCTTTCCTGGGCTCCAGCCCATTTTGTCAGATGCATGAAGTGGAAACTACAATTGAGAGATATATATACACATGCCAGGGTGGAGGAGGGCAAGTGTTAGAAAAGTCAATTCAGTTAGGGTGGATGAGGCCCAGTCACATCAGTTGATTAGAAGGTGAGAATGTGTGACCAGGGACAATTACTGGTGCCGAGATTCTGGGGAATGGCATCGGTCAACTGGTCATTGTGGTGGCCTCATTGCCAGTTCGCCCCTTGAAGCTCATTTGCTCTGACCAGAGTACTTGAGGTAGACAGACATCATGGGGAGGGCCATAAAGTCCCTAGCTGCTTGAAATGTCTCCGGAAAAGATGGAGCCACAAGGAAGGACCCCCTTCCACTTTTGGAAGTCAGGGTGGGTTCTCTCATTGGGTTCTCAATCCTAGGAGGGCTTGTCTCGAGCAGCTCCACTGCAGGCAATTGACCTGACATAGTCCTTTGCCTGACTCTGCCATCTTACCTCTCTTTAGTGCAGGAAAGCACCCACGATCCATTCGCTGTTATTTGGCCACTTCTTTGACACCAGCGAAGTGAATGGCACCATGAGGGGCTTGGTGACCATGGTCCGCTGTGCACCGACAGATGTGCTCAGCACCGATTTTGAGTGGGACGGTTCAGAAACCAGACTGAGAGATGCCTCCATCAGCATGGCATTAGGATGGATATGCTTATCTTTTTTGTTTGAAAGCCCTTACACATTTTACTCTTATCCCTGATGTGTGTCTCTCTTAAACACTTCAGGCAACTCTCGTGAGGGCTGGTTAGCGGAAAGGGCTTATGACACACGGAACACAGTTTGAAACCCAGGGAACAGGGCATGCCACACCTAGCAGACATCCCTAGAGGGACCTCTAAGTGTAAATGACTTAATTTGCTAACAACGTAACTAGAACTATACACAACAG
The DNA here is from genome assembly GCA_007922175.1 of Pelusios castaneus. Classification (NCBI taxonomy): domain Eukaryota; kingdom Metazoa; phylum Chordata; order Testudines; family Pelomedusidae; genus Pelusios; species Pelusios castaneus. The sequence goes on from ML685787.1 coordinate 157,320, forward strand.
ACAAAAAACAAACTACAAATTAAGGCTCTCGCTTTCACAAGGGAGAAAACAACTCCTGCAATCCTCACTAGTGGAAAGAAGGAACTGAGCTGGGCCAGGGCCGGCAGTGCTTCATATACCATGGCATGAGGACAGGGCTCCGGAGCTGGCCCTGCAGATACTGGTAAGGCAAAAAATCTCGAGCAGCCATGCATATGGGCACATACACACCCTAACACAGACTAGATATCAGCAAGCAAGAAAGATAAGATTTAAGACTGAATTGGTAAAAACAAATAATGTAAAACCCCGAAAGGAATAATGAACATATCACCTTTCACAGGCATCTTGTTGGTGTTCACATTCAGGCTGTTTGCCTTCTGTGCTGGCTGTGGTATAGATGGAGGACTAACAGTGTTAGCTGCCCAGCCTAAAAGTCAATAACACAGTTGCATTAGTGTCAGTCATCAATAATTACTTAATGAACTCCTATCATCTCGGGTACTTTCAAGAATATTCGTAACAGCTGATGGAGTCATATACCAACCTCGCCCCACTACCAGTTATGACTACTACTGCTCATCAAATTCTTCCTTATTCCCCTAGAGATTAGCCGTTAACTTCTGCAAGGGAGCAATGTCCTTCAGTATAGTGCATCTGCTGACCAGTTTCATGTTCCGGCAGGTTAAAACAATTGTGTATGTTTCCATCGGCACAGCCAAACTTATATTCTTCCTAAAAGAGCACTCTTCCTGCCTCCATCTTAACAAGACCACCTTCCAGGTACTTTAAAATAACTAAGTAAATAGACAAATCAAAATTAGTCCTCATTCACAGAAACTCCAGTGTAGACAATACATTCAGGGAGGCAGGTGGGTGGAGACGTTTTAACATTAAATTGTGGTAAATCTGACTACAATTTAGCTAAAAATCTGGCACATGCTATACTTTTTTCTTCTGCTGCCACTCTTGTGGAGTTCCAGGGACCTCATTTATTTATTGTCCAATGCAAAGTATTTAAAGGGATGCTTAACTTGAAATTATATTTAGGGACAGTCTCTGCGCAAAAGAATAAATGGACACAAATCTGACATCAGAAATAAGATTAAAAAACCAATAGGGAAACATTTCAATCTCCCCGTTCACTCCGTGAAAGATATCTTAATTGCTGTCCTTAAATAGGTTAATTACAAATCAAAGCTTCAAAGAGCAACTACGGAGTTAGAATTCATATTCAAATTTGATACCATTATCTTGGGCTTCAACAGAGACATCCACTGGCTTTCTTATTACAAAAGTTGATTTTGTCCTCTCTCTCCCTGCTCTCCTCCTAATATGTTGTTCCACACTGTTTAAATCGAAACAACTGCTTTGATTTGCTGTAACAGTCTGACCTGATCCTATGACTTACACTTCCCTGCATTTATTTTTCCTCCTGTTCTGTACGTTCTCCATCTTCAAGCATCTGATGAAGTGGGATTACTCCCACGAAAGCTCATGTGATAAATAAATTTGTTAGTCTCTAAAAGTGCCACAAGACTCCTGGTTTGTTTTATTGTTTATATTCATACAGGCAAACTGGACAATTGTGCCAAAAGCCCCCACTTTTAGGCCTCTATTTCTTGAAAATGTGACACTGCACATTTGAAGTTTAACCTTTCATACCACTAAATTAGAATTAGAAAGAATAAAGGGAGCCCGTCTGCCAATCTGCTTGAGAAAGGCTTACATTAGATTGCCCTTGTAAATTCATGTGCCACGTCCAACTCATAGTTTCATTAATAGATAACTTTTACAGCGCTAGAGGTATCTAGGTTTGATGGAGGGCTTTTTGGTTTGGGTGTCTTCCAGACTGCAGATATCTGGTACTTCTAGTAGGAATTTATTTTGGCACCCCTTATGTATACTTGCACACTAGTGCCTTCTTTCCTCTGCTGTCTTCCACAGTGAAATCCTGATGACCATAGACATATTCTTCTGGGGCTTTTGTGCAATGAGGCCTTTTTTAAAATTGCTTCCAGATTTTTTAACACAGTATTGTTTGAAATCCCACACCTGTGTACAATGCTCCCTGTCTATTGACCGTCCAATAGAAAAATTTGCTACCATTCAGTAGGGTAGGTGACTTTAAACTACCTAGCATGAATTAAAGTTAGATACAAGCCAGAGAGCAGGGGTATTGCCTATATAAACAAACTAGACTGGAAAAGGGATGAAGTCATCATTAATTGAGTAACCATCTCCAAAGTTTTTCTGAAGGTTATTGGATAAACATGCCCCCCACCCGGTGGCACAGTGGTGTCTTATCAATGATTTTTATTTATTACCAAAAATCAGATGCATTTATCTGTCAGTGGTTGGCAATGAATAGGCTGAGTAGGTTATGCAAATAGGGCCAAATTCTAATTTCAGAGAAATTAATGGGAATTTTGCCTGGAAACTTTCTCCCACTAAATTCCATGAGACCAATATTTGGCTCATAGAATTAACTGATGGGAGATTTATGCTGATGAGACTAGCAGACTACAAATCTGAACAAAGTATAGGATAATATTTAACCCTCATGTAATTTTTCCTTTTTGTCCTTGCACTAAAAGTTGGGGAGCAGAACACCTGTGAAAGATTCACTGGAGTCTGTTTTAGTCAAGCAAGAACAGACAGTTCAAGAAGTAAACTAATTTTAAAAACTCCTCAGTACAAACTGTGCTGCTTTTTGTGATAAAATTCTGGATCTGAAAAGGACTGCTCTAAGCAACTGCCAAGGCATCTTCATGAAACAGTCTCATGTGCTATATTTCCACTAGCACTAGCAAGCAAAAGAGAGGAATTTTCCCTATGAAAAAACAAACTGCAATTTATAAATTTGGAAAGCATTTGGTGGCCTAGTGCCTATTCTGGTTTTTCTGTTCAAACTGAGAGCAGCTTCATGACATGACTAGACAAAAAGATTATCAGCGAGACAGTAAGGAAGTCAAGCAGCATACTTTTCATCCATGCAAAAGTGGGAAGTCAAACAAAAAAACCAAACAAAAAACCCCAAACCCAAAATGTTACCACAGTTAAATTTAGAGATGGAACCAACAAGCTGCACATTCTTCTCCAGCTGAATGATTATGTCCACACAGATGATTTTAGTAAGAATCCTTTGTGAGAGATAAGTGAATTGGGATAGCAAGAGGAAAGCTAATGCTCCCTTTAGAAAAGCAGCTGAACTAGTCAACTATATCTGTTTTGGAATATAAAAACCTCAAGAGAGTCACTCTTTAGTAGCCAAGAATTTTTAAAAATAAAACTGGTTTGCTTCCTTCTTTCGAAAGAGTATATTATTATTATTAATATTTGTACCAAAGTATCACTAAGGCTTCATATCGAATCAGGCTGCATTGTGTGAGATGCTGTATCTGTACAAACAGTAAGGGACAATTGCTGACCATAAGCGTATAGCTACACCGCACTGCTGACGCAGGCCCAGGCTGCAGAGCTACAAAATTGCAGTGTAGACATTCATTCCCAGAACTCCCAACAGCCTGAGTTTCACCACTTGCATAGCAATTTTATAGCCTCTCCCATTGACGTAGTAACTCCACCTCTTCAAGTGGAGTAATGCTGCGTCGAAGGCAGAGCCTTTCAAGTCGACACAACCGAGTGAAGACCCGGAGGTAACTCAAAGTAATTAAGTCGACTGGAGATGCACATTCTGTGACACGCAAATTGTGTATCTCCCGTCTTAGCTCCGTAGTGTAGGCCAGGCCTAAGATTGGGAACCAAAGTAGAGAAAGACTAAGGTTCCAAACCTGGAAAGTCTCATGCAAGTGCAAGACACACACTCACCATGTAGAGAAGACTGTAAATCGTTCATGTTTTGGTCTAAGAGCTGTGAAGGAAGAAAGCCTGATGGTGCTGCCGCTGATGATGGAGCGTTCTCCATTTCTCCGACTGCAGAGGTAGCGGAGAGGTCAGTGAGCGGGTCTTCTCCAAAGACAGCTCTCCACTCTTTGCTGAATTCCCCCTCATCCAGAGAGGAAGCATTGAGGATCTCATTCAGCAGTACCATATCATCCTTATCGCCTAACTCAGGCTCCAAAGAGTTTGCAAGGGGGTCTTTTGAAGCTGATTTTAAATAAAATGTGTGGAACGAGACAAATTATTAGAAATTAATTAGCTTTTAGGGAACCAAAAACAGAATGAAGAAAAATATATAAATAATAAATAAAATAAAATAAAATAAAATATATAAAACTTCCATTCAGATTTAATATATGGATTCATATGCAGAACGTATGCGCTCTCTGGATTTCTGTTGTTTCCCATTTCCAGATGATTTCTATGGACAATTCTGGATGCAGCTAATGCAGCAAGCAATTTTTTGATAGGTCCTGGAAAACAATCATCTCCGCTGAGACTTTCTTCCCACCATTTAAAATGCAGAACCGGTCCAAAATCACTGATTACACAACAAATCAAAACACTGCATAATCTAGAGTTTAATAAACTCTAGAAAGCTGCATTTCTGTTTCTGTCTGGGTCCCTGTTATATACACACACTCTAAAGGACTCATTTGACTCTAAGTTAAATCAGATTGCTACACTGCACAAATAGAAGGCTGCTGGTGTAAGAATAAAATATATAGCAAACATTTGCCCGGTTGGACTTTTTGACTCATTGATGAATGACTGATTAATTTGGGAGGGTGGGGGAGGTCTCTATCTGAGAAAACTGCTTACTAAACATTGAGAGGGATTTTCAAAGACACAGCACTGGCCTACTTCTTCTTCCATTGAAGTCAATGTTAAAATGCCCACTACTTTCAATGGGTGCAGAATTAGCTCAGCACTAAATACTTCTGAAAGTCCCAGCCCTTAACACTCATTATCCTCTTGACCTGTTTCCCGTTCTATACAAAGGAATCTGCGGTTAAAAAAGCTGCTAGGTTATCACTTACACGGCTAGCGCTTTTAAAAAATCTGTTCCTCCCTGCAAACACATAGTGCACTCAGTTCTTGATCATAACTCTTAACCATCCAGCTTACATCTGATCTTGTCACAGTTTTCCAACCGAAAGAATCAGCTTCTCTAGATTCAAAACGTGTTATTTTAATCTTCCTCCAGAAACATTCAGAACCATATTGAGGCACTATGCTGATAACAAAGACAGTGGTTTCCATCCTCTACTTAGTGTTGGTTAGAATCTGCTAATTATCACAGCACTGAAACTGAACAGGCTATCTCAACCTATGTATACCGCAAGCATGTGAAAGCACAAGAGACAGCTTTATTTTGCAAAGCTTCAGTCAACTTGGTATCTTGCTCTGGCCTCCATTTCTGCATACATATAACTGTAGAGATTATAGATGCTTTAATGTTAAGGGCATAAGAGATTGTAAGAGTGGATAACAGGATTTCTTGAGGCAAAATCGTCACTAAATTTTATTTAAATGCAACTCCCTACTTCAGTATGTTCTTTCTTTTAATGACCTTAATGATTTACAGTGAAATGACCACAGCGGAGTCAGAGGAGAGAAAAGGGGCAGAATTGAGTTTTAAATAGGTACATGAGTTAATATCACATAGGAGAATACAAATATCTGCATAATAGGAATGAGTTAACCAGCTCATGTAAAATAAGAACCAGCCTGACTTTTTAGCCATTATTAAGGTAACATCCAAACATTCTTTTAATTTACATTTTTATATGGCTCTGCATTTCCTAGGTGGGACCAAAAATGGAAAGAGCACAGACAAGCTATTCTCCTGATAGTCCCATTAGAAATTACCAGCAGTGTCGCAAGAAAACCTATTCTCATGCCCCATGCTGCATTTCCTGTGGCACAGGACGGAGGCAGCTCTGGTGCCAGGCCTTTCCCAGAGTGGGTCTGTCGTGTGCAGAAGTGCCTACCCAGCCGACTCCTCCTGCAGCGGCACATGAAGTTGGGGGTGGAGTGTGGGCGGGGCAGAGAGGTGGAGGAATTTCCACCAGCTGTTTGGGGAGGCTTAGCCTCCCCTGGCCTATTATACGTGCCCCCCATCTATCCATTATTCACATATTTATAGTGCACTCATGACTATGGAAGGAACATTACTCTCTCTGGTATTTCTAAGACAACAGAGTCCTGTGGCACTTTTAAAGACTAACAGATTTGTTTATCGCATGAACTTTCGTGGGAAAAAAATCCCACTTCGTCAGACGCTTTGAAGATGGGAAACTTACAGAATGGGAGGAAATTAAATGCAGGGGAGTGTACGACATAGGATCAGGTCAGGCTGTAACAGCAAATCAAAATAGGTGTTAGGATTCAAACACTGGGGAACAGTACATAGAGGAAGGTGAGGTCAAATCACCTGTTATAATGAGAGAAAAATCCATAGTCCCTGTTTAATGCTCTCCCAAGCATTCTTAAAACTACAGTATCCACCCGCAGAAGTGAAGAAACAAATTGACAGAGCCAGACGGGTACCCAGAAGTCAACTACTGCAGGAGAAGCCCATGAAAAACAACAACAGAACGCCACTGGTCATCACCTACAACCCCCAAGCCAGACCTCTTCAACACATCATCAAAGATCTACAGCCTATTTTACAAGATGATCCCTCACTCTCTCAAGCCTTGGGAGACAGACCTCTCCTTGCTTTCAGACAGCCCCCTAACCTTAAAAGGATACTTGCCAGCAACTACAGATCATACAACAGAAACACTAAAGCAGGAACATATCCCTGCAACAAACCACGCTGCCAACTTTGCACACATATCTACACTGAAGACACCCTCACAGGACCAAATCAAGCTACCTACTCCATCAAGGGCTCATTCACCTGCTCATCCACCAATGTGATTTATGCCATCATGTGCCGGAAATGCCCCTCTGCCTTATATATTGGACAAACAGGACAGTCTCTGCGCCAAAGAATAAATGGACACAAATCTGACATCAGAAATTGCAACACTACAAAACCAATAGGGGAACACTTCAATCTCCCTGCTCACTCCCTTGATGATTTGTTAATAGCTGTGTTGAAACAGATGAATAACAAATCACAGCTTCAAAGAGAAACTGCAGAACTCGAACTTAAATGTAAATTTGACTCAGTTGTCTTGGGGTTAAACAGGGACTATGGATTTTTCTCTCATTACAACAGGTGATTTGACCTCACCTTCCTCTATGTGCTGTTCCCCAGTGTTTGAATCCTAACACCTATTTTGATTTGCTGTTACAGCCTGACCTGATCCTATGTCATACACTCCCCTGCATTTAATTTCCTCCCATTCTGTAAGTTTCCCATCTTCAAAGCATCTGACGAAGTGGGATTTTCTCCCATGAAAGCTCATGCGATAAATAAACCTGTTAGTCTTTAAAAGTGCCACAGGACTCTGTTGTCTTTCTACAATAGACTAACACGTCTACCCCTTTGGAATTTGGTATTTCTAAGACATTTATCACTCTGGAATCTAAGCATTCACATACTGTCCTAGTGTTTCAGCAAGAAATGTTTTACTTTCATGAAGTTTCAAGTGCAGCAGGAGAAGATGCAGAGATAACACGTATGAAGGATGTTGTTACTAGTGATAATGTGATACCATTACTGCACCTCACCACAAATTAAATTTGCCACAACAGGAAGAAGGCTTGCAGTGATACAGTTCAGATCAAAACAATGCTAACTATGCAGTTTCCATGTGTCATACCATAATATGAACGTTATTAGTGAATAAATTATATATGAAGATATAAATCTGAAAACTCAATTTCTTCTGACTATTCTCGTGTGGTACAATACTAGGTCACAAGTTATGGACTTTCTTACTTCATCCATACTCCCCTCCCACACCTTCATATTTTCTTCCTTGCTTTCTGTTCACTGCTTCTTCTCCATTACCCTTTTCCCCACCATATCCATCCTTGTCTGCGCACACAGCTCCTAGCCCAGGAAATGTTTTAAATACACATTTAAAAAAATCCTGCCATCACATTACATTTTGTCTGAGTACACTTAACAGGTACGTATCTTTTAGAACCGTGCATCACCCTATAGGATATTTTAAAAAGGAGGGGGGGGCAGTTGGTGGGGACAGAGAGAAGAACAATGTGGATTGAAAGCACCGCAACATGAGAGGCTCAAGAACACAGGAGAAGAATTAGGCCTTACGTGTACATGCAAAAACTGTGCCACTTTAACTCTATCAGAAGAATTAAGGTGGTAAAGTACCTCCTTGCATGGATGCAGGTAGACACGTGTCAAGGTGTTTATACCAATGTATCTTAGTCTCATAAAATGAGAGGAATAAGGTGCACTGCCATAAGCATCTTTATACCAGTGCAACTGCTAAGGATTGCAATGGTCTAACTATTTCAGAAACTGTTAACAATTGGTCCAAAACCTGGACATAGAGCAAGCCTCACCTGCGCCTCCAATAGGAAGGTTCAGAATAGAAGATAGCGGAGGAGGTGAGAAAAGGAAAGAGGAAAAAGGCCGGTACCAGGCATAAGAGGGACACAATAGAAAACAAAACCTCATCATATCTAACAGTTTATACACAGAGAGTCTGGGGCTCTCTATTGCATGTGGCAGGGGAATTATTATTATACCTGCACCTCCATGTCCCTGGATAATATTTCCTTCAGCACTTCAAGAACAGAGATGTGTGAATATTTTTTTTTTCAGTTTTCTGGCAATTCCAAAAATTGAACAAAGATTTCTTTTGAACTGACCTGAAAATGATTTTTTTAAATTTTCCACAAATCCCCCCCCAAATTTTTAAAAATCCATTTAGACCCAAAATGCAACTTTTTGCACAACCTGAAATGAATTGTTTCTTTTTGATTCTGAGCTTTTAAAGAATGTTTTGAAATGTTTAAAGCATAAAACAGAACTTTCAAAAAGAAAGGTAATTTCAAATCAAAAAGGCAAAAAACATTTCATTTAATTTCAACATCACAATTTTGATTGAAATAATTCAACACAAATTTGCAAAATATTTTGCTTGAACCAAATCTGCATTTTTTGGCAAAAACTAAGTTTTGGTTGAAAAGCTTTTTCCCAGCTCTACCCCAGAGAGTTCCCTGGTCTTAGCTAAAGTGAAGATATCTGTATCTACTCCTTTCCACTTGGAATTCTACATTGTATTGGCTCTTCCTCAGATATTCCTAAAAATATATTAACCAGTCTGTCTGTCTGAGTTACATAGTAAAACAAACAAGGAGTCCTGTGGCACTTTTAAAAACTAACAAATTTATTTATCACATGAGCTTGAGTGGGCAGAATCCCTTCCATCAGATGCATGAAGTGGGATTCTGCCCATGAAAGCTCATGCAATAAATACATTTCTTAGTCTTTAAAAGTGCCACAGGACTTCTTGTTTGTTTTGCTGAACTAGACTAACACAGCTATCCCTCTGGAATGAGTTACATAGTATTTCTGAGTCACAAAAACTGTGTGGTCTTCTGAGATAAATAAATTAGGAGCACATGAAACCACTGCATGAAGTGTTACTACATTTTCATAAGATAGCACTGTAAATAAAGTGTGTCACTAAGATTAGCTGGGGCCTTCCTAAACAGAAGTGGGAATAGGAGAAAAAGATGAGCTGAAACAACAGAATTGCGAAACAACAGTGAATATTACTTATTGCTGACGCTAGTTTAACCAGCAGAGGATACAAGTACGGGGTGTGTGTTATAGATTATTCTCCCTTGTATAAATAGAACAGCATAACTATTTTAATTAACAAGGAGGGTGAAAAAACTCAGACCTTTTACATTTTTAAAGGAGCTCAAATCAGTTGTTTCTGATACTGATATCTGCCATATTTCCAAAACTACTGCCAGTGGCAGTAGAATTATACTGATTATTATAACAAGGTGGACACAAAAGGCAAAGAAGAAAAAGACAGGACTATTAAACAGCATGGGAAAGACTCTGCCACATGTATATTAGAGAAACTACTATAGTGCATAACATTAGACCCACTGAAATAAGAGTTGATTGCAACAGCTGTCAGCAAGAAAAAATGAAGTACAGTAAATCCTACTATAGCCAATGGGATTTACTTTTTATTTTAATATCAGATTTAGTGCCCACAAACTACATATACAGAGTTCAAGTTCTTTAATGCTATTTAAATATTGTATGTGTTTGATTTCATTTAGTAAAAGAGGATTAAAATAATATTTGGTGTCTTGCTTTTGGAAAACTGATAAAATAGACATGCATGAATTATACCTACCACTTTCTTCAGGTTTCAGGTCTAACAAATCATCTATGGCACCTAATGGTTAAAAAGCAAAGCACAAAAGATTATTAGTCATATATTGACTCATTATGTAATTAATAGTTAGAAATTGTGAAGTAAAGCAGTTTCAGTCTCAGTTACCTGAATTCTCTCTATGGTCAAAGCTTTCCCCTAAGGTAGAAAGGATGTCCTTCCCATCTTCAGCTGTAAACAAAACACACGAAGCAAGTCAAACCAAGTTCAGCAATAGGTTTATATTAGTATAGCAGCAGGAGTATACTATCGATCACCTGATGAGGATGGGGATGGTGACTTTGAAGTGCTCAGGGAGCTATAGAGAGGCTACAAAAACAGAAAAAACAATAACTATGGAGGATTTCAGCTACCTCCATGCTAATCTATTAGAATTATCTAATATTTCAAAAAATATATGGACATGGATGATCTAGTTGATATAGTGTGCTTAGGCTTTCAGAAAGCCTTTGACAAGATCTCACATCAAAGGCTCTTAAACTGAGCAGTCATGGGATAAGAAAGGACTATCCATGGACCAGACACTGGTTAAAAGATATGACTTAATGAGTAGGAATAAACTGTGAGTTTTCAAAACAGAAAAGAGATAAGTAGTGGGGTTCCTCAGGGATCTGTATTGGGACCACTGCTGTTCTACATATTCACAAATGATCTGGAAAAGTGGGCGAACAGTGAGATGGCAAAGTCTGCAGATACAAAATTACTCAAGATAGTTATGTTCAGAGCTGACTGAAAAGAGGTACAAAGGGATTTCACAAAACTGGATGGATGGGCAAGAAAATGGCAGGTGACACTCAAGGTTGATAAAAGCAAAGTAATGAACACTGGATAACATAATCCAAACTGTATATACAAGAAGATGATGGGTTCCAAATTAGCTGTTATCACAAAGGAAATATCTTGGAGTCATTGTGCATAATGCTCTGGTAACATCTGCTCAATGTGTAGCAGAAGTCAAAAAAGCTGACGGAATGGCAGGAACTATTAGGGAAGGGAAATATAAATTCATGGCATGCAGTTTTGATTATGCCATCTCAAAAAAGACTGGAATTAGAAAAGGTACAGAGAGGGACACACATATGAGCTTCCATACGAGTGGAGATTACAAAGACAGGGACAGTTCAACATAGAAAAGACACAACTAAGGGAAGATATGACAGAGTCTATAAAATCATGAATGACCTGGAGAATGAGAAGAGGAGACTGTTTTAATCCCTTCACATAATACAAGAAACAGGGTTCAACCAATGAAATTAATAGTCAGCAGGTTCAAAATAAACAGAAAGAAATACTTCTTTACTCAACACACAGTCCATCTATGGAATTCATTGCCAGGGAATGTTGTGAAGGCCAAAAGTAAAACTGGGTTAAAAAAGAATTAGATAAATTCATGGAGGATAAGTTTATTAATGGCTATTATCCAAGATGATCAGGGATGCAACCCCATGTGCTGGGTATTCCTAGAACTCTGACTGCCACAAGCTTAAACTGGACCAAAGGGGATGGATCACTCAATAACCTGTCCTGTTCTTTTCATTCCCTATGAAGTATCTGGCACTGGCCATTGTAGGACGATAGGATACTGGGCTACACAGACCACTGGTCTGACCTAGTATGGACAATCCTATGTTCTAGAGAAATGAGTACACGTCCAATATCTATGTGATGTTGTTTGTGCTTTCATTTGTTTTAAAAGTGAAGCAAATCTCTGCAAATGGTTACTTACTTCACCCCCAAAAGAAAGGTGTTTGTAAGGGCTGGCCTAGAACAAGGCACGTGACACAAAAAAGGGATTTCTTTCTTATTTTATAACCTATCAATGGACATCAGATTAGGCCTACAGAAGACAACAGGCATCATCCCATTGACATCAATGGATATATGACTAACCCTATGTGTGTTGTGCTGCTTCCTGAAATTCAGGTTAATGGCTCATCCTTATTAGAAAGTGTCACACAGCAATGACTGACAAACTGCAACATACAGAAAGTAATGATCAAACAGTCTTCAAAGAACTCCCCTTTCTCTGTGCCCTACATGCTTCCAAACATAGCAACCATCACCATCTTGAAATGCAGACATTTTCCATCAACATGTGGCTTTACATCGTTAATCAAATGATTCTGAAAGGCAAGAGGATGGTTTCCTCATAACTTGTGGTTGCCTATAATTGGTTCACCTAAAAAGATTTTAATACATATTACCAACATTTACCCTTACCAACAGATGTCCCCAAACTTCCCTGAATGGCACTCTTTGAAACTGGAGAGAGCTCAGGAAATAGAGGCCCTCTGCTCTGCTTAAGGTGCTATTTTTCTCCATAGCATTTCAAAACTGCAGCTGACCCCTGTATCTGGTCTTAATGACTAATTACTACAGTTTTTTAAAGTTTTAAAACAGCTTCTTCTCTTTCCTCTCCAGTTAATGGTATATTAGAATCCTACTGAGTTAAAATGCCTCCACATATTAAAGTCTTTAAACTAAACACATCACATCTGTGTTCTAAATTGTTTTAATGTGCTTCATTTCTACAAGAAAATGTAGATTCAAGCAACACCCATTCAGCCAGACAAAATGACATTTGTCATTAAACACCTCTCTAATACCAAAGACAGAATTTAGAGTTACTGATAACTCGAAGTTCAGGCGCTTAAATGCATATGGCTCAATGTGCTAACTAAAAGTCTAGGAGGTAGTATTAGTGTGGGGGAAGGGGTCTATTACAGATTAACAAATCAAACCAGAGAACAGATTGACTTCCTCCTTAAGCATCTATCTGTAAGGTGGCAAAAGAAAAAAAAATATTATGAGAGACTTCCGTTTGGGAGATAACCTGGAAGTCCCATGAAGTCAGTAGTAAAACATCATTAAAGTTTGCAAAAATTATAGACATTTTCTAACACAAACCTATTGCACACAACATGAGGTAACACTGTTTTGGACCCCATAATGAGGATAAAAATTAATCAGTCACTGAACTGGAAATTGGTTTTTGTCTAAGGCCAGTGACGATGACCCAGCTACATTTAATATGGGCAAAGATAGGACAATCCCAAACCTGATGTTTCAAAACTGCTAATTTTCAAAGCAGGAAAAAAATATGAGCAAAACTGATTGGGAGGAAGCATTTAAACAGAAAACATGTGAATGAAAATCAGAATTTTTAAAGAAGAGCTTTGTAGACGTCCAAAAAGCCACAATTCAACAATGACAACTGTGGCTAAAAGCCCGTCCTGGAGCAGTGGCAAAATGAAGGCAGCAATTACAGATTTAAGAAAGCAATATAACTAATGGAAACAAGAGATCAGGGATAGCAATCAATATAAATTAGAACTGATAAAAATTGATAGGAGAAACTAGAGACATCACAGAAGAAATCCATGGCTGGAAGGGCTTCAGACAATAAAAAAGGAGTTTAAATATATTAGCAACAAATTTCTAACAATGGGATTAACCAGATGGGGATGATAAAACTGTTAATCATAAAGTGGAAAAGGCAAAAGTGTTCAAGAAATATTTCTGTTCAGTATTTGGGAAGAGGCAGATTGCGTACTCATGTCATATGAGGGTGATGAAGTACTTTCTGGTTCAGACCCAGATCCTCAATGGTATCCTGATGCCTACCTCCCACTCACATCAATGGTGACTTGATATCAATGGGAGTTAGGTGCCTGAATATTTCTGAAGATCCAGGCCTGAGTAAAACTACATCTACCAGGGATAAAACATTTTAAAACCAGCAAGTCCAGATAACTTGCACCCAAAAGTTCTAAAAGAGTTGGCTGAGAAGGTATTTGGCCCCCTGATGTTAAATTTTAATGCATCTTGCAATACCAGGGAAGTGTGCTAATGTGCCAATATTCACAAAAAGCAAGAATGATGGTATGGTTATCTATAGACTGATTAGCTGGGCATCAACTCTAGACAAAATAATGGAAAACTGCTATGGGATTTAATTGATAAAAAATTAAAGGGCACATATAATGTTAATCAAAATGGCTTTATGGAAAACAGTTTTTCCCCAAACAAAGTTGATTTAAATCTTTGATGTGGCTATGTCTACACTGACGACGGCAAATTCGCCACCGTCAGTTCGAACTTCCGGGTTCGATTGAGGCGTCAGTCAAGACGCACTCAATCGATCCAGAGTTCGACTTAGTAACTTCAGCCTGGCAATGAGAGTAGCACTAAGTCGAACTTATGCTCTTTGCATTCGACTTAATGCTGTGTATACAGCAGAGTTACTAAGTTGAATGGAGACATGCAAGGTATTTTATGTACCTTGCGTATCTCCCTTCTACTGCCGCCGAAAACCGGTGGCAGTGTAGACAAGGCCTTTGACTTTTGTAAGGTGTTTAGACTTTAGTACTGCTTAATATTCTGATTAAAAATGAGCAAAATACAATATCAATAAAGCACAGGTTAAATGGATTAAAAATGGCTAACTGACAATTCTCAAAAAGTAGCTGCCAACAGAGGATCCTGACTGAATAGGAGGTGTTTCTACTGGGATTCTACAGGCTCAGTACTATACTAGAATTTATTCAATATTTTCATCACTGATGTGTAAGTAAATATACATTTGTTGCTAAAATCTGCAGGTGACAAAGGCAGGCAGAGTGGTTAATAATCATGAGGACAGTGATGCAGAGTTATCTGGATTACCCGGTTACGTGGGCCCATTCAAACGCAATACATTTTAATATAGCCAAATGGAAGATTATCCAGGAGGAAACAAGGAATGCAGATCATATTTACCGAATGGAGAGTACATCCTGGAAAGCAATGGCTCAGGAAAGGATTTAGTGTCATAATGGACACGCAACTCAATGTGAGCTGCAAAGTGCCGTGCTGTAGCAAAAAGGGCTAATGCATTCCTTGGATGCATAACAGGGGAATACTGAGTAGGAGTAAGGTGAGTTCACCCAGGTATATGGCACTGGTAAAATAGATACTGGAACACTGTGCATAGTTCTGGTGTCTACCTTTTTAAAAGGCTGTTGAAAAATTGGAGAGGATGTAGAAAAGTGTCACCAATACAAGGGCTGAAGAAAATGTCTTACACTGAAATATTTAGAACTCAATGTGTTTAGTTTTTATAGAACAGAAGGTTGAGAAGTGACTTGATTACAGTGTATCAGTACCTTCAATGGGTATTAAACGGTTCTTTAGTTTAGTGGAAAAATATATAACATGAACCAATGCCTGGAAGCTGAAGCCAGAGATATTCAAATTAGAAAAAAAAGACACAAAATTTTAACAGTGAGGGTGATAAACCAGTTGAGCAGACTACCAAGGGAAGTAATGAATTCTCCATTCTTCAAATCGAAACTGGATGGCTAAAGTGTGTCTTCCAGACAGGCAAACACAAGTTATTGGGCTCAAAACAGGGGGAACTGGATGAAATTTAAGAACCCATGAAATGCAGGCGGTAAGAGATGATCAAATGGTCCCTTCTGGACTTACCTCTATGAATCTCTGTGAAGTAGCTTGCTGAAAACAATATGTACCTTATATAGACCAACTGAGCAACATAAAATAATACCTGAATAGCTTGGTTCCTTGCTATGGTTTTCTTCGTCTAATGAAATCAACCTTAAATTGGAGGGGGAAAAAAAAATAAGAGCACACTTCTATGCTTTTGTATCATATATGTTGTAAAAGGTAAAAACTTTGGATACTTTCCTTCCTCAGTTGTACCATAACAGCATTACATCAGTAGCAGTAAAACAGAAATTTATATTAACACCTTTACTTCCCAAGTATGCTGGTTAGCTGTTGCCTTCTAATATTTTGTCTGCGTAATCTATTAAAGATTAAAACTGGGTTAAGAGAAACTGCCAAACAGCTTAAGCTCCATTTTTTAATCTATCTAAAAATCTGTAATGGGACAACATATAATGGATTCTGTTCATCCAGGTTTTATTTTGCCTACTTCTCGCTAAGGAGATATAACCACATGCATATGCCCTTTGGCTCTAGCAATGGTTAAATAGCATGGACCAGACCCACCCTTAGTACAAGTTCACTTGACTCAAGTTGACTTAAAGCTACCTCAGTTTTAACACAGATTCACAAAGAATGAATTAATGGTGCTGATGCACAAAGCTGTTTTGATATGAACAAGTAATGCAAGGTCTGGTTTACAAACAGTTTTTATACTGGCATAATTACTTTGATTAATGGAGTGATTTTTTTCTAACCAAAATTGTTATATTGGTACAACCCCCAGCATCGATAGAGTTCTAAATAAAGATGCCTTAGAGAAATATAGCTTATTCCCAATATATCTGCATCCACAGTAGAGAAGGGTCACATTGTTTTAACTAAACTGATATAGCAAGGGTGGTACAACATGAGTGTGTAGAGAAGCCCTAGGATTATTTAAAAACAAAATAAGCAAAAAACCCGAGCCAAGTTCATTTAACATATGCTCACAATGTTAAGTAAAATTCAACAGCTATCAGATGCAGAAAGGCCAAGGGGTTGTGTCACTGATGTAATCAATGGTCTCGCACTTGAGAACGGGAAGAATAAATGGCCTGATGAGGGTTATGGGAGCTCACTGAGCAAGGTACTCAGGTCAACACCAACCCTGCAGATAAGTCTGATATTTTAAAGCTTAGTGATTCCATGGGAGTTTATATTTATTTCTTTTAAAACCTTAAAAATTGTCATTAATATTTTTGTTTTAAGAAAGAAAACGAGGGAAAGGGAAACTGGTCTTTCTTCTCTGTCATGCAGGGTGGGGAAAAACAAAATACAAGCTAGTATGCTCATTATACAACAGCAGATGTGTTTTCTGGCAAGATCTACAATACTACGTCTAGGATCAATGAAGACCTTTTGCATGAACAGGAATCTAGCACTGATGATAAGTGTCCTGGTTTTATTTATGTTTGTGTATTTGTTTTGTTTTTTAAATCTGTAGCACGAACACAAGCAGTATGTTGCCTAAGGAACTTTCTAGGCACAAGCTCTGAATTTGGGGGTGGGAGGGAAGGAAGCTTCAGGGAAAAATCATAAAAATGTAGGACTGGAAGGAACTTTGAGAGGTCATCTAGTCCAGTCCCTGAACTCAGCAAAGGGCTATACTATAACTACCCCATTCCTAATATTCTTTTCTTTAATTTAAAAGTTCTTTGTTTAGTTTTAGGAGAAAATGTCTTCTGTGCATCTTTTCTAGTGTCTCATAACAGGCAATGGATTGATGATAATGATGTGAAAACAGACACCTGCAAAAGGTTATTTCGCTGGGTCCTTTCTAACTTGGGATCCACTTAAAACCTGTTAGCTAGTGAACAATGTATTCCAATTCTTTTATCTGTTTAAAAATGTCACACTCTTTCCAACAGACTTTTTAAAACCAATCAAAGAAAACTCAGTAACCAACATTCAAATTGTTCTGAATTTTTTTTGACAACTGATTCGTATATAGGTACTTAATTGGGATGGTCAAAACAACAGGTGGCACTAGGGTTACATCATTGTTTCTCCTCGCAACTGACTTTTGTTTCCATAGGAGAAGGATCATATCTCACCCTCCTGTTCTCCCATCCCTTGATCAGTCACTCTGAAGATTAATATACATCCCATTCATATATCCCTTTCACCTCAGAGCCTCAGGTAACTCAAATCACAATAGAATCAGCTCACTTAGATATTCTCTTTGCATAATACCTGCTGCTGTATTGGACTGATATCCAATGCTGTATACATTATATAATCAGTGCTCAAAGCAATTAGGAATTCAGTTCCTATTCTCAGATGCAAGGTAAAGGGCATGAAAAGGACAAAAGATGGGGTTCAATATTATTTCTCTTGAATTAAGTTGTTTATGGTTCCCCTTTATTTTTCAGTTTTTGCATTTTTTTTCTGTATTAAATGGAAAGAATAAAGCAGAAGGCAGTTAATTCAAGGACCTAATTGTACTTGGACTACGTTGCTCACTTATTTTATGACAAAACTCTTGTGGTTGGCTCCTTGGCTGGAGATCTCATGTGTACCCTTCAGCATTACAGGAATTCCTCCGCTTTGATCTCTCTGTCCAGATCTCTATAGTGTTCAAATAAAGTGAGCCTGTATTTACAGTTACAGGCGTGACTGTCTCCTTACAATAACCTTTAAAACACTGACGAACCCAAAGATAAACTGGGAAAGCACAGCATGGATGAAAATAACATATTGTTCTGAGATGCAAGACATGTGACTTACTGACTCTGCTGATCCTCCAGTGATTTGGTGCTTGCACTCTGCAAATCCTCCTCCTTTTCGGCTGTATCAGTTAATTTATTTACAGGATCTTGTAAGCTCTAGATCGCAGTTAATACATAAATGAAAAAGAAAAATAGCAGACAGTCAGGGAAATGATAATATTTCACATAACAGCAAACTGGCCCAGCTGAATCCACATAAGACAGCAAAATGCTTTCACAGTATTGGAGTCTAGACTGAATCAAAAAGAAAATTCTTGCAGGCAAAAAAATGTTAGTGATTATTCACTTAAGCAGAGCTATGATACAAATAACATGAAAAGAAGCAACCACTCACTATACATTTTCTTTATTGATCGTTCATTTCTGAAGGAGGCCTCTTGGCTGCTGTCATATTCATATTCTGTTTCCAACACATATTTAAGAAAAACCTGTTCCATTTGCAGCCCACACGCTGACACAACAGGGGGTTTTTGAAGATAAGATAGAATTAAAAATAAAATGAAGACATTTGTTGTTCTTCACAGTTTCTTAATCTCTTCTCTCTGGCACTGCTATTTACAGTACCCTGACAAGTTAGCAAAGACTATAAGAAGACCACAGCTGTACTCCCAGTGATAAACTCTTGTACTACATGACCTCCAGCTACTTCATCAAAACCTATTTGGTGTTTATTTTATAACTTAAGCAGGTTTTGGGAGGGTGCTGTCAACTGAAAGTACAGCCATGCACTGAAAAGTAAATAAGTAAGTAACAATATCTTGGAGTTTCATGTTTATCACTTGAGTCCTAAATATAAAAAGCACACTATGCTCTCAATGACAAGGATAACATACATCATCATTAAAAGTATATATTGGGATACTCTGATGTAGGTCTGCCTCAATATCTCTTGTGGAAGCTACTCCACATATATAAATAATTTAATATTAAATATGCATGGGCCAGATAGAGTGTAACTTTACAGCCCAGTGGTCCTGGTCCTTTCTCCAGAGGTGGGAAACCCAGGCTCAAAGCCCTTCTCCTCATTTAGAAGAGGGCCTCCCACATTCCAGGTGACTGTTCCAGCCACTGGCCAAAAAGGAAATGTCTTCCTCACCCCACCCCCGAACGATTTTGTGTGAAGTTAGATGCATGTCATCACCATTCTTGCAAGAAACAGCTTAGGCAGCTCCCCTCCAGAAGAGGGCTCCCAGCTGTGGATCTCAAGCAGAAATAGCCAAGCTTTCCCCCTACTCCGCCCTGCCTAGACTTAGGTGCCTAACTCATGAGAACTGGAGGGGGTTTAGGATAAAGCCTTCTCCTTGGAATCTACTATTGACTAGTTTTAGGTGACTCCTCACATTGTGTGCTGCTCTAGTGGATCCCATTCTTAGGTACCTACTGCTCCCCATGAATTGCTTAGGGAACCTATGTGCATAACTCAGGGTTTGTGGATTCCACTGGGTGGCTGGACTCAGAAGTCAGGGGCTGAAATGCTGAATATCAAAATAACTAAATACCTTTGCAGATTTTGGCCAAAATGACAAACTTGGATCTCTGAATGGAGTCTAGTGCCTGTTCAGAACCCTTCCAAAACAAATGGAGCAGATAACATGACTTGGAATACTCACGAAAGAAGATCTATTGAGTAAGTAGGTGCCATTTTTACTGTCACTTTTCTGGCAACTGCATTTTAAAGTGTTCATTTTACCATAGGCCTTGCTGATATTCAGGAGAACATATATGTGTTTTCTCTCATAAATTTTATATAAAATTTATGAGAGAAACCACATTTTGTGAGAAGCACACTGAGTAGAAAACCTTTGCAAATTGTGTCCAGAATCTTAATAAAATGTTGGCCTACATCACCAGAATAGTAGAACAATGGAAAGCGCTCTCTCCAAATTCCCACAGGAACACAAAGGAAAGTTAGAGTCACCAGCTCATCTGCCACGTGGAAAAATTCCCATTTACCTAGTTCAGTTTGTTTTCACTGCTCCACTGCTGAACTGAACAGATTATTCACCAGTAGGAGCCTTTCTAACGCCTGTTTATACAATTTTGGTCCCTGTTTATATGAAGGCAGTCAGTTGAACTTATTTTACCTTTGGTGTTTTAGGAACCAACTGAATGGATTTGCCAGTTAGCTACATTTTACAAGGTTTTTGTTTTCTTTATCTTTAAGTTTATTTTTCTATAAAGTATTCTTAGTGAATTTAGTGCTGGATTAAAAGCGTTGGAGACTGGAGTTGTCAAAAGATTAGGAAAAACACACAATCAGCGGGAGTGCAGGCTTCACATGCTGTGTTGCAAATGGGACCTATGGGGATCACTCGCTCTCTCAGTTCAGCCTGTGACCCCTTTGCTTATACTGCCAAAAAGGTATTAAATCAGTACCATTTTTGGAGAGCTTTCTGGATTTTGGGAACTGGACACTTGCCCACTAACACCTAGAATGAAATTCTTCTGTTTCATAGATACCCGGCATCAAATGTTAATGACTAGACTATATTCAAGCCAGTGACCAAAGACTAGCTCCCGTACCACTGAAGTTTGTGGGAGCTTTTTCATTGACTTAAATGGGCACGGGATTAGATTTCAGGGCACTGAAGACTTGATGAGATGCATCTCTTAGAGGCACAGAACTCCCAGGGAGAGGGTTAAGGTGACTTTAAGCAACTTTATGTCCTACTGATCCTCAGCTCCTCCAAAGGCTGAAGAAGCCCCAGATATAACACAGACAGGCTCTGGGGATTTGCCTAAATTACAGCTGTCTCCTCAGGTTGTCCCTTGAGGGCCACAGCATTGCCTAGATTAGAATATCTGAAGCGCAGTGTGTTGTGACCCTCTCCTTCTCTCCTCCAGGTCCAGGCATGGCATACCCCCTATGCTAGGGCTTTTGAGAGGTCCTCAGGAGTCGACCTTACAGCTATTTTCTGCTATGCTTTCATAGGCGGAATCCTCCCCAAGCCAGACATGGGGCTATTAAGGCCCCTTTATACAACAGTCTCTCAACATCCATATCCCACTATCATTCCCTGAGCCACTCAGTCATTTGTTTATCACTTTTACCTATTTAACACAATATCCCAATTTGATTAATTATATTGGTAGTTGGGAAATACCGTCCTGAACTCTGCTAATAAATCATCTCAGTACTTTCCTCTTTCTCCCTCATCACTAAAAGCACTTATTTTTTTTTTCTGAAAGAGACAAAAGGTTAGAGAATTTAGCAAATATTTTAATACAAAAATAAATTTATTTAAGCTAAGAAACAATGATTAACAATTCAGTTCACTGAATGTAAATCCAGTTTGTGATTGCAGTTGTGAACATGTATAGAAACAACAGTGACTGGTATTCTGTAAAGTTCCAAAAATGTAGCCGTGTTAGTCTATTGTAGAAAAACAACAGAGTTCCTCTGCCACTTAAAGACTAACAGATTTATTTATCGCATGAGCTTTCGTGGGAGAAAATCCCACTTCGCCAGACACTTTGAAGATAAAAGCATCTGATGAAGTGGGATTTTCTCCCATGGAAGCTCATGTGATAAATAAATCTGTTCGTCTTTAAAAGTGTCACAGGACTCTATTGATATTCTGTAAGTATCTTTGGTTTGGTAAGTATGTTATGTTATGATGGAGAGAGGAATTCTCTCTTGCCTAATAGATAGTATAATAAGCACACTTCACTGAGGTGACTGGAGTTTTGCACACTGAACCAAAGCTGATTTGGTTCGGAATAAGCAAAATGCCTAGGATGAACGTGTGCTGGTCCCATTGACTTTGCTGGGAGCTGTATGCCTGCTGTATTTGAAACTCAGCCATGTCAGAGTGTTAATAGAAACTTCTTGCTGGCCTCTTTCAGATCCCTCCAGTATAAAATCAGGAATATATTTTATGTAACACCGCACACAGACTACACTCCTTACAGTTTGTCTTCACACAGAAGTTGCACCAGTTTAATTTAAACATTAAAATAAAAAGTTAAACTCATGCAGTATGTATGAGGTATGAATTCATTTATGATAGTTTAATACTGGCTATATAGGTTTAACAATCCCTAGGTAAAGAACTTAATGCTTGTAGCCTTAACCAAATGTGTAGAAGTGACTCTTACTCAGGTGTTGCTTCTAACCCAGCTCCTGACCAGGTACAAAATCATCTCAGATGAGTTTGGTGGGGCCTATTGCATAGGTCAGATGGCTTGTCTAGGATTATAGGCTAAATCTTGAGCTGAAGGGCCCATTTTGCAGTGAAGACATAGGCTAAATCACTCTAATGATGATAGTCCTTCAGTGCCTTTCCACAATTTCCTGCACATGACCAGAAGGAGAGACAGGTTCTCCCACAATTCACAAGGAAAGAATCATAGAGCAGCTCATCTTACTACAGAATAGAAGACCATGGGATTTGGCCCAGAAGTGCTAGCTACATACATGGTTAGTGAAGCATCAGTGAGGATGCATTAACTCAGGTATGGCTTTGCAGGTGGCTGCTCAAACCTGAGCTAGATAAACCCTGATGCTCAGACCTGGGTCCCAATCATTTCATAGAATTCCACAGTGAAGACGCACCCAATGAGACAATTATGGGATAACTGCTGCTACACCATGATGGGAGTTTTTGTCCCACTGTGGTTTCCTTCTCCCCCCCCAAGTTTTTTTTTTTCCAATTTGAACGGATTTATATTAGAGTCTGAATGAGCCTGAATCATATATCCACCCACCCTTATTTCTTTTTCCCAGTCAGTGTGAGGGACAGCTGTCAAACTGGCAGAAAGACAGGGAAAACATATGGATGCCTCCCTGTCCTACTCCCAAATAAAGACCATCTCACTAGAAAATTGTTATACACATTTCAACACCAGTGCTATAAAAGGAGTAAGCTTTACCAACACCAGGGAGCAGGCATTTTACCTCCATTCCACCAACTCAACAAGGTTTCAAGGGCACAATGTTAAAAAGTCTTTGACCTGCTCTCTCTATGGCGGATTACATAGTTGATGGCATCGGTGCTGAAAAACGACTACAAATGAATATTGTTCAAATGAATATAAGGAAGGAGGTGCCCCTAGGGATAAAATGATATGCTAAGACCCTCATTCACACCGTCCCACCTAGTAAGTAAACTATGTGATAGTAAGTAGGATGGGCGTGGAATGACATACATAAGGAAAAGCCAGCAGATTAGAACAATCCCTATATAGTGCTGTTTCAGACAGAGATCTCCAAAAGCTCTAAGTAGTGAGTGAATAGCATCATCCCCACTTTACAAATAACTGCTCTGTGCCTCAGTTTCTCTATGTGAGTTAGTGACAGAGCTTGGAATCCAGGTCTCCTTACTCCCCAGCTCAGGACCTGCACCACTTCCAGGCCCTGTGAGCAATTCAGGAATTATACTACCAAAACACATGAACAAATTCATTACTTTAATATTTCATTAAGGCAAAAAAGAAACAGTTAAAGGACATAGAAATGAGCTTCATTCATGAAAAGGAGCAACTGATGTGTAGTCTTACACCTTTGTTATAGAGTAAAATCATTCAGATCAGTGAAACCTTAACATTCTACATGTTTAATTAGCCCATTCCCTTGAGCAATACTGTAGCAAACAGATCACTCCACAGCAGGCTGCATGGAGTCTTTAACCACTACTAATAATCTTTCATCAAGCTATAAAACTAAGAGTCAGGATATACAACTGCAAGAGCAAAATTACACTACATTCAGAACACACCCTTAAGCAAAGAAAACAAAAATGGGTTGGTTTTCTATTTACAGAGTTTGGCAAGCATCTCCAAACACGGTTTCTTTCCAGAAACAATCCCACCAGGTATTTCAGAGGCTCTCTGCTGAGGTAAACCTAATACATGAATAAGTCATTAATACTGTATGTTAATTTAAAACTAAAAAACATACATAGTTATTTACATTGTATATTCATATTGTTAACTTTTCAATGACAGTCTATATTTAACTAAAACAAGACATTTAAGGAAACAATGTTTGTTTTTAAATATAGGTCCTAAAGTAAGGCTCTGATCCTGCAAATATTGATGCTTAATGTAACTCATGCAAGTGGTTCCCGGCCTGGTCTACACTGACAGCACACGTCAGTATAACACTGCTTATGTTGGCCTTCAACAGCTAGTGTCTCCACTGGCACGCCAGTGAAGTTGACGTAAATTGCGCTGAAATGCAATCTAATAACACCACTCCCACAAGTGGTGTAGTGCCGAGGTAAAATTCTGCAGTTCGAATTTAAGTCAGTGTAGCCAGAGTGACTTGATGGTAGAGTAAGAAGCACCAGATTTCAGAATTTCAGTGATTCTACATACTCACATACATTTTAAATTAAGGAGGTTCTGGACCGTAACACCACAGTTAAGGATATGTTTGGCAACTGGTTCATTAGGTATGAATTCCTAATTCTCTCTACATGCAAGTGGCCTTTCTAACACAAAATTGCCCATGATGTTACATTTTTATTCCCTTTGAATTTTCTATTTAGTGGTTGCTCAATTTAATTTCACAAAATAGAATTGCAGCTTAAATCTGTCAGTACCAATTTGCATTTTTTAAAAAGGATCACTGTCTTTCTACACTAAAACTGGCAGAGAAATTAATCTTGAGTAGACCTAGTGCAACAGGAAGATTAAAAAATATGTATAGGGTCATTTTGAGTTATTTATCATTATCCCAAAATTTATGCACCAAATGAATAGCTGACGGATAGTCTTCATTGGATAAAATTTCTGTCTTACATATACAATCTCTCCATCAGCAGCTATACTTATCTGCCATATTTAATTTTACAGTGGAGAAAGTTTCATGTGCTGTGCTGACAGGGAAGTTTTTATGTGCAGTTGCTGATGGATAAATCTTCTCAGATAAGTTATATTTCTCTACCAGATAAAATCTTATCCATCAGCAGCTGGATTGTTTTCCTTGTGCTACACAGAGTTCTCTTTTTTGGTGATGGTGGTCATCGAAAGCAGTGGATATTGAGTGAACTGTGCTGTGTATTTTGGTGGGGCATTAACGTCATTTCAGAGCTACTGATTCAGGCTCTTTACAGACTCAGGCAGATATTGGTACTTTGGATGGACTCGGTTCAGATTTTCAAACATATCTTCATAGGCATGAAGCTTAAAAACTGTTTTTTAAAAATATAAAAGCTTAAGATTCTGGGGTAATCACAGGACTCCAGAAGCTGAGTCCTTAGCCACTGGTCTATAGTTCACCTATGATTTAATCTGGCCATATAGTAGCCCAAACTGTTTCACAACACACACGTCAGTGCACAGAAAATTCTGTTATGAAACAATTCTATACACACATCACATGTATATTTGCAACATAAAATGTAAATGTATTAAAATTACACATGCATATGTATACAAATACAAGCATACTGAAAAAAATGGGATTACTGAAATATTCTTTATAAAAGGTAAGTCCCCTTTAGCCATAACTTGAAGCCATCTATTGAAATTATGATATTAATTTATCATCCATTCACTCAACTTTCTAAAAAATAGGATGTAATTTCAAAGCAAATGTAGATTGTTACTCTTCAGTACAATTCATATACTTGAGATGAATAAATGAAATATGACAACCTACAGATGTAAATTAAAATCTATTCATTATCCACAATTGTAAAAGATTGTTTAAAGTAAAAAGCGGCACAATATATATATTTTTTAAATGCAACAAACTGATGTACTGTGGAAAGTGGTCATTGTAACAGCTGCCAAAAGGAAGAAATTGCTGACAGTAAAAGATAACTAGCCTTATCTTCTATCCTAAATATGTAGTTATTCTTTGAAACATTTCCACTAACCCTTCATTTAGTTGTATGTGAAAATCTCCTAACTGCAATCAGCATGGTGCTCTCAGCATGGTAAAATGTCATAACAGAAAACATGAAGCCATATTTTCTCAACACAGGAGGCCAGTATTACAAATTATAAGGATTCTCATTATGAGGCAAGTGCTATATATGCTACACTGTAGAATATTCACATTCATTTTTATGGCTGTAGTTTGTTTTAAGAGAAACTGCATCACTCTCACACACCCACAAAAATCTAGATGTCATTTTTTTGAGTCACTGAGTCCAAATCCAATTTTAATTTAGATTATAATCAAGAATATCACACAAGAAGAGAAAAATCAGAATAGAACATCTATCTACCATCCTTCACCACAGGGATCTTTTATGCATGGAAATAAGCATGCTGGCTGCCCAAGTTCTCTCTCTAGATGACATCTAAAATGTGTCCCATATATTGAGATCTGAATAATATTTGGCTAGTTATCTATAATCCATGCAGAGGAATCTCACTTCTTTAGACCAGCGGTTCTCAACCACTGTGTCGGGATACATTCGTGTGTGTCGCCACACAGCGGTAAGTGTGTTGTGGAGAGCCAGGAAGATGGCTGGATTCAACCTTGGGATAGTGGGCTGGTGTGTCCTGTAGGGTTGTGATACGCTGCCAAGTGTGCTGTGACCCGCAAAACATTGCGAACCACTGCTTTAGACTATGCTAGAACTGCAAAGACCATGAGACCAACAGAAAAAAAATTCCACGGTATTCAACAACAAAAATATTTGTTCGCTTCAAAGAGTAAGGAAGAAAGCTAGTTATATGTAACATGGTCAGGCACAGGCCTCCCTAGTACGCTAATGATCATGCTATTAAATAAGGGATCCAAATAAAAGTTTTATGATGCTTTAATCTGGTCCAGAATGGGCCCTTGATTTATTCTCTTTCTTCCTTCATCAGTGGAGGGTAGGAAAACAGATTTTTGTTGAGCTGTTGCACCAGCAGATCTAAGCTTGCCAATTTTGGTTGGACATATTCCTGGAGATTTCATCACATGAAATAATCTTTAATTAAAGATTAATTTTTAATTCCTGGGAACTCCAGTGTGCCAGATTCAGACATTCTACTGCACTCCTGAAATTCCACCACAGAACTTGTAACAAAGCATAAACAGGCATCCTTGAGAAAGAAAAAGAGCTTGAGCATCCAAAATCAGCTGTGGTTACTTGGATGCAGATGTTCTTTTTAATATGAGAAGATGGGGGTCGGAGGGAGGGAGTTTTCTTTTCCCCCCCAAAGCTTTTTATAAAAACAAGTGTACAAGCAAAATGGCGGTCATAACGTTTGCGGGATTACGGAGGACACTGTAAAACCAACAGCTTGTCCTGGTTGCCTACTCCTCTTTTTAGTCATGATTCAGCACTCAAGGACATCCCTATTTGAGATAACACTTGAGTGTGTCCCTCAATGCTGTCCTAAACAGGGATGCTTTGTTCATATGGAGCCATATGCTGGCCAATGTGCATTTATCAAAAGGAAATGCTAGGATACATGAGAAAGTGCTCATAATGACCACTACTTGACAGTCTATGATAAATCCTGTAGATATGAACATGCAACTAAACAAAATGCGAACAGCTTTTCTTTCATTAATTAATAAATCGCTCTCCCTGGCTGATCAATGGATACATGAAAAATATACACCTTTAGGTTCCTTACCTTTAACATAGTGAATTCATATGGCTGATAACCTTTGAAACTTTCATGGATAGCTGCCATGGTGTGTGAGGTTTTTTCCCAGAAATGAAGAAGTGTTGTCTATAAAGAAATTGAAATATTAAATACAACATTAGCTTAATAATCTGTATTTAGTGCAAGCTTTCATTCCTCTGAAAGATTTAGATATTCTTATACTTAACATAGTTACATTATCTTAATATGAAAAACATGCATAACAGGGAATCTTTCCTTTGAGGTCAAAACATTCTTTGAATACCTGGTATGTTGTTAAAACATGAGACAGAAGGTTACATCTACTTGCTCCAAGAAGATCCACTTTCTGACAGACATCAGTCTTCAATTTGTCAAAATTTAGTTTTGCATGACGTACTTGTGCTTGGACCTTCAAATACAAAGAGACATTGATCGCAAACAGGAGATGAGAAGGGAGATTGGAGCAGCTGGTTATTAATGATTTAAACTTTCCTGCTTCCATCAACACAACCGAGTGGCATATAAAAAGAAACCACGGAAAAACAGTTCAGATAATTTTCACAATCCTTTTAGAAAATTAGAGAAATATAACAGGTCTAGTTAAAAATCTACATAAGGCCCCTGCCACGCTGTCGAGTGCTGCACAAAACTCCCAGTGAAATGAGAATTAAGCAAACTGATTCATACTAGCATATGGGCTCATTTTTCTCTTGCCCTTTTTAGTTTACTGTAAGTAACTATATTAATTGAAGAAGTTATGTTTTAATATTGACATACACTACATACAATGCATATAAAATATTTATTATTTACAATATGTTCAATAAAGTGTAAAAATTTGTAGGAATACACATTCAAAAGCTTTAAGGATGATCAGCTTATTTGGAATTGAATACACATTCATTATTAACTAGAGTATTTACTGAGTGTGTAGCAGTTAAACATATATAGTTATATATGTGTGCAGCTCTCTCTCACAGTCAAAAATGTGCTGCAATGTTCATAAAGCACTTTATGAACCATGTGAATGTAATGAAATTCAATCATCATCTGGCTACTGTTGCTCACATCTGATTATGGTAGAAATTACAATTTAACAGTTTAATTCTATTACAAAAGTTCTCTTATCAAAGCTGTTTTTATAAAAAGAAATTATCTACATATTATACTTTTAGTAAAAACACTCAACGTTCTTATTCTAGGCAAGCAGACATACAGAATTTCACAGAACTGTGGTTTCTGTTCACATTAACCTTTGCATACCCACACACAGTTGTGTCTATTAAACAAGTAATTTTTGTTTGGAAAGCCAGTAAAATATTCATTCTCTTAACAGATAATAGGGTAAAGCTTGATGTAGATGTTTTGTGAACAGGGCTGAGGTGCACCCAGAATTTTTCTTAAGGGAGGAACCCAGAGTTCTCCCTCCCCTGCTTTGTACCCAGCCCCAAACTCTCCCTCCCACGCACTTTTCCTCCAAATTTAAGTGGGTGGTGTTATGCACATGGTGCACAGGTCCACTCAAATTTGAGTTCATTAAGCCCCTGACCAGGCAAGACTACCTTACTATTATATTGATGGAAATCTTAGTATATAATTCCTTGGAATTATCAAACACCTGCCTTTCTGTTGAGTCTCCTGTAAACTGCCATAGTTACAAATCAAATAAAAAAAAAAATTACCCAACAAAAGAACTCTGCAGTGAAATGGCAGGACCAAAAACAAACAAACAAACAAACAAAAATCACACCCACATAATGAATATTGATATTATGTATTAATTTATGTCATATTACCACAAATAGTACTGCAGCACAGTACTTAAAGGAAACTTCATACCGCTTGTTCCAATGTTTATTATTTTCTTCCTAATTAGCCTGGAAAATCATTAACAATGAAGATTAGCTACTTGTAAAGCCCAATTCTAAGGCTCAGCCATTAAAGCCTATCTATGTAAATTATTTAAAAAAAATCTTATCTGCAACACAAATAGATTTCCCCTTATCATCACATAACTTAATAGTAAATGAGTACATTTTGCTCAAAATTACCACCTCCCCACCCATCCCCAGAAGTGTGCAACTAAAACCAAATTCTTAAAAATTCAACCTAAAAGGAAGAATTTTGGAGGAAGTTATAAGTACATGAAAGAAGGAGTTTATAATAGAAGTCTAAACAAATTATCTATCGCTTTTCCCACCAAGAAATGCTACACAAAGGTACTGGAACAAATGCTGGTTTCCGTTACACTATTGTATATCCAGAACAGCTCCATTAATGTCAGTGGGATTACACCAGTCTGCACTTACTCTGGTTTACATAGTTGCAACTGAGATCAGAGATCACCCCTAGTCCATATGGTGTTCTGCTGCCTATTTGTACATGTTTTTAGCAACGAAACAATGACACTATGACCATACATACTGATATTTCAAGGGAGCAAAGAATGTTCATTTCTTAATACTCTGTCAGACACAAGACAGACTACAGGAAAAATTCCTGCTGACAGCATGCATAATTCATTTCCAGAATAGTAAGTCTGCACAAGGGCTTTTTATACCAGACTGGGATTAGGATGTATGTGAGGATTCCAATTCATTAAAAAAAAACCCCTATTTTCCAACAGAATGAAAAGTTAGAATATTTCCACAGAAAATGGGCTTTTTTTTCCACCTTTGGTGGTATATGATTAAATCAGTGTATGTTCTCTAACCTGGGATCCTGTCTCAGCCTATATCTCCTGAAAATTCTGTGTAGCACAATACATGTCAAACTATATATATATACACCTAAATCCTAACTGATCCTATGATTATAAATCTTTTAGTTTCCAACAGAGAAAATGCCCAGAAAGAGATGACTAATACTTGACCCAATGTGTAATTCAAGACCATATGTTTTGTCTGTCAATACTGATTATTAAAATACATAATGCACTGCTGTGTTACCAAATGCCATACAATTTTCCTGCCAAACAAGGAAGACATGACACCACTAAAAATTATTAAATTGTTGATTTCATTTAGTGTTTTGAGTTACCAGAGATCTGGTAAGCAACAGGACATCTTTTTCTGCAACAGCAATACAAGATATCTAGGAGAGAATGAAGCCTAGAACATCAACTTTAGTCTTTGCCTATCTTTATATTTACACTCCAAATTAAACTAAAGATAGGTTTGATGGGTGCAAGAGCCAAAAGCTCACAAGCAGGTAAAAAATTTCAGAGAAGGGTTGGAATCTAGTTGGAGCCTGGGCTGTTATAGCACAAATAAGGACAGACAAGAGAGAACATAGCAGATAAATCAAATCCATATCTTAGATGTCTGGAAACCCAATAGCTTTTTTGAGAGAATGATAAGCCTTGTAGATGGGGAGAAATGGTAGATATGGTATATCTTGACTTTAGTAGGCTTTTGAAACTCTCAAGCGTGACTGTTTCATAAACAAACCAGGCAAATACAACCTAGATTGAGCTACTTTAAGATGGGTCCATAATTGGTTGGAAAACCATTCTCAGAGCTCAGTTAACAATCAAGCTTGAAGGGTATATCCATTGGGTCTCTCAGGGATAAGTTCTGTGCCCAGCTTTGTTCAATATCTTAATCAATGATTTAGACAGTAGCACAGACAATATATTTTTAAAATAATATACATTTAAATATATATATATTTGCAGGCAATACCAAGTTGGGTGGGGTTGTAAGTGCTTTGGAGGATAAGATTAAAATTCAAAATGATTTGGACAAACTGGAGAAATGATCAGAAGAAAAGAGGATGATATTCAATATGGACATATGCAAAGTACACCACTTAGAAAGGAAGAATCAGTTGTTCATTTACAAAATGGGAAATAACTGCCTAGGAAAAGTACTGCAGAAAGGGATGGGGGAGTCATAGTGGATCACATACTAAATATGAATTATTAATGAATTGTGGTTGCATTCTGGGATGTATTAGCAGGAATGTTGTAAGCAAGACACAAAAAGTAATTCTTCCATCAAACTCTGTGCTGATTAGACCTCAGCTGGAGCAGTTCTGGGTGCCACATTTCAGGAAAGATGTGGACACACTGGAGAAAGTCCAGAGAAGAACACCACAAATTATTAAAAGTCTAGAAAGCATGACCTATGAGAGAAGACTTAAAACTGGGTTTGTTTAATCTGGGGAAAAGACGACTAAAGGTGGGGTGGTGGGGGAGATCAAAGCAGTTTTCAAGTACTTAAAAGGTTGTTACAAGGAGGAGGGAGAAAATTGTTCTCCTTAACCTTTGAAGATAGAGCAAGAAGCAATGGTCTTAAATTGTAGCATGGGAAATTTAGGTTGGACATTAGGAAAAAATTTCCTAATTGTCAAGGTGGTTAAGCCCTGGAATAAATTGCCTAGGGAGGTTGTGGAATCTCCTTCACTGTAGATTTTAAAGAGCAGGTTACACAAACACCTGTCAGGGATGGTTAAGATAACACTTAGTCCTTCTTTTAGTGCAGGGGACTAGACTAGAACATCTTCCGAGGTCCCTTCCAGGACTACAATTCTACTGTTCCATAAAAATCTTTTAGGAATTCTTGTGGCTTTAGAAATTATTAATAAAACTAACACTTACTAATCATAATCTACTTAATACCTCATAATTCATTAGGCTCTGAGAGAACCATATGTTCTTGTCACAAACATACACTAATCCTCTCCTTCCCCTACAATTATAATACCCCTCACAACTTTGATGATAACAGCTCATCATGGCCTCCCATCCTGCAAATTCTTACATGTATGTTTAACTCTACTCATGTCTTTAAAGTTCAGTACATGAATATGTAGAAGATTTTGCCATGAGGAGAGTTTTAAGATGTCTGATAGGGACAAAAGGATTCTATTGGCTATATAAGTGAATTACATTAATCCAAATACATTTCCAATAAAGGAGGCAGCTACTCATCATGTGGTGCTCAGTAGTTGCTTGGTTTCTTAGCACCAATGAGAACTTGTTGCCCTACAAGCAAATCCTGCAATGCCACCAACATAATTTCTAAGGCTTCTTTGTTCTCTACTTACTGACGTGTCAAACACTGGGGGAAAAAAATCCCTTTTTATTGCCAACATTCAGATATATTACTACAGTAAATGTATATATTACTTCTAACAGCCTAGAGTCTTGTACTGAAACATAGAAAATACAGGTTTGGAATGCACTACTTTGGACTAATATTGTCATCTGTCTTAAATATTAGAATATTTTATGTGAATTAGAAATACAACATTTCTCTACTCGGTCAATTCAAGTTCTGAAGGGAGGTAGTAGCATTTTAATTTGTATTAAAGTAGCAATAAAACTAAACCTACCAGATAAAGCAAGAGTGCCAGACAGACAATAAATGAGAGAAAACTGAAAAAGAGTATCATATCAATCCATAAAAGAATGAGCAGAATGTAAAGAAGTTCTGTTTAATGTGAATCATCACAGCAGCAACAGCATTTCAGTTTGATTTACTTGAGAACCAGATGAGACCTTGAAAATTGTAACAATCACATTTTCCTGTCAGACAACCAAATCTGAAATCATAACCACTCAGACATATGACTGGGAAAAGTCTCTCTCCCTGGTGGTCTGAGTATTTCTGTTAATTTAAATCAAGAATTTTGTGAGCAGATAGCCAACTGTGTTCAAATAATAAATTCCCATGATTCTGATAATTAACTATTCTTATACTGTATTGTGTGTCTCAGTCATTTTAAAGAAAACAAACAAAAAGTTATGCTACCGTTTTTATCCCCTACCTCCTACCCAACTGTATGTTCTGAACACTGTCATTTCCACTGACTCTAATTTTAGACGTTTCCACTATCTCATCATATTTCAGCTGGTATGAGCTTAAATTCAGTCTTATAGTTAGTTTCCTTCACCCAAAATGACATTATTTATTCACGAACAAGATTTTCCATCCACCTTCATTATCAAAATGAGTGGCATAAATGAAACTTAATAATTCTAATTCATGCATAAAAACAGCAGCCCTTGACAGCAATTCACATTTTTAATTGTAATGTGACTCTCCCCACTGGATTTCAACAATGACGTTTGTTCTTCCTACCATTTAATATTTCTATTCTGCTAGTGACTAACGTCCTCAACCAGGGTGGACCCCGTTGTGGGAGGCACTGAACAAATGTTAATAAATTGCAGTTCTGCCAAGAATTAGTAATTTAAGTACATGCATAAACATTTGAAGGATTGGGGCCTACATCAAGAGCAAACTGATGACACCCCAGATACAGCTCCCTTAATTACTATCTGTCTACAATAAAAATGCTAATGAACTTCAAAAACTACAGCAGCGTTGCTGAGTATGTTTTGGTAGCCAGTAGTTTTTTTAAGTAATTTATTAGATGTATTAGAATTTAATAAACAATTTACTATTATAAAACTGGTCTCAACTGCAACGCAAATAGGATTGGGACCAACAATCTATTTAACATTCCAGGTTTTTCACACATTGCGTACCCTAGTTTTCATAGGCAAGGTCATAATATCTTTTCCCTCCATCAGAATGATAATAGAGAAGCCATGCATGCATATGTGTGCACCATGCTAGGAACCGATTGTGTGTGGTGAGACAAAGTCTCTCCTCTACCTTGGTGGGTCCCATGCTTCCCTCTAGTGGTGTATCTGTTTCCCTCAGGCCTCCAGGCCTGGAAAAGGTCCTTTTCCTCCCTTCATGCAGGTGTTTTTCCTTTCCCCAGTCTTGTACCTGTGGGGCTCTACCTGACCAGCATTCTGCTCCTTCTCCAGATCTGTCTGTATTCCAACCACATCTCACCTCCTCTCACACTCCCATAGCTCTCCTCACTCTCACACTCCAGCCACACCCTGTCTCTGGAGGGAAGGCTTTTAACAAGTCTTGGGTGGGGCCTTCATTATCCTAAAGTGTGCTAATTAATCTGGAGTAACCACTGCCCAGCTACAAGGGGAAAAGGGACTTGCTGAGCCTGGCACTAATATGTTGGCTTTTTAGACTTCTCCGGAAACCCTCCAGTCTGACTCTGTCACAGTGGATTACATTCCATGTGGAAACTAGGTTCTGATATGACAATGAGTTGTCCTGAACTAGCATATAGCACATGAAAGATAGTATAATGCAGTGTCTAAGGACCATAATATTACCAGGAACAAAAGAAAGCTTTTTGATTTTTGTTTCCTTAGCCTCTCTCTTCTATAGCATGCAAAACGCCAGAGAACAAGGTTATAAATTATTTTTTCATTTGAAAACAGATCATACTTTTCTAGCACTTTATAGATAGAAGTCAAAGCCAGGCTCTCCTATGGCACTACATAAATAAAATATTAAAACAGAGTCCTGACCTTTTGAGAAGGAAGATATAAAGGGACTTGTTCTCTTTGTAAGGGTACATCACACAGAATCTAAAATACATATTTTTAGAAAGTGTCATTTACCAAAATGAAACAGAACAATATGAAATGCTTTTAAGGTTGGGTGAAAGAGCTCTGTACTTGAAATCCATTAGCAATTATGTCTTTAAAAGCCCTATCTATCTGGAGAAAGTAGATAACTAGTAGAGAGAGGTTAATATGTTTCTGTTGGGTTATGTTTAATTTTGAAAAGGCACAGATTTGTTTTTAAAAATAATTATATTAATATTTGTTATTCTTTTAAAATAGTATTGTAGTTTTATGATCCAATGCAAAAGTAAATTTGAAGTTACTATATACTTTATTTGTATGCTTTTCTATTTTAATAAACACTTTACTGAAAAGATCAAAGTATTTTTATGGGTAACAGACTTCTGAAATCCAGGAATCACCACTTTTGAGTTTTGGTTAATAAGCAATGGCAGATTAAGCCTACTGAGGCAAATTTTCAACTAGTGTAAATTGTTATAACTTCATCCACTTCAATGAAGTTATGACAATTTGTATCAGCTAAAGATCTGCCTCATTGGAATTTATTTATTTATTTAGGTCACTTAGTGCCAAAGCCAATTCAAATCAATGGCAAGACTCCCAGAAACTTTACTGACCTCTGAAGTAGGTTCTTATTAAAATATAGATAGAGGAACCATAATTTTGCAGATCTACACACAAGTATTCGTAGATGTGCCTGTACTGAAAAGGAGGCAGTCTTGGTTTTAGTAGGTAGTATACACACTTTGGTATTCTTTAATAAATCTCCTGCCTCCAGACTGTGCCTGAGAAAGCTCAGTGTATAATAAATATATTAAAAGGTTAAGATGAGACAAGAAGAATGGACCTGTGATGACTGTCCTTGGGTCCTATGAAGCCTAAAGACACTCCCTTCCCATCCCTACTACCCAGTCATGGAAAGTTTATAAATAGCAAGGTTATTCCAGTTTTAATTTAAGTAGTACACTCTAGCTTTGTTTTCATTACAGAGATGTCCTTGAAAATGCAAATACCACTTGGGCTTAAAATCCATCAGTGATTTTTTCCCACAAATCATCAGCTGTTCATAGTTTCCCATCCTGATATTCACTCTGTCCTGCCCTGGCATTTGAGGTGTGTGAAACCTTTCTAGCAGTTGGGTCCCAGATGAAAGCAGTGTGTCTAAGCTGGAGAAGGCCATTAGCTCATCTAGTCTGGCCTTCTGTATATTATTGGACATTAAACTTCACCAAGTTATCTGAGTACTGAGCCAATAATTTGTGTTTGACTAAAACATAACTTTTCCAGAAAGCCATCCAGTTTAAAAACACCACCACCACTACCACCACCAATCAATGGAAAATCCACCACTTCCCTTGGCAATTTATTACAGTGATTAATCACCTTCATTGTTGAAAAAAAAAAAAAAAAAAAGTGCTTTATTTCTGATTTGAATTTTTCTGGCTGCATCTTCCAGCCATTGGTTCTTGACATACCTTCCTTTCTGGATTAAAAAGCCCTTTAGTACCTGTTATTTTCTTCCTGTGAAGGTTCTTATATTGTAAACATGTCACTTCTTGATCTTCTTGATAAACTAAACAGATTGAGCTCTTTAGTCCCTCACTGCAAATTATTTTCTCCAGCCCTCGAATGATTTTTGTGGTGGTTTTTTTGCATTCTCTCCAAGGACAATTTTTCAACAACATGAGAAATGAGATGATGTCTGGGCTGCCGCAAATTGTATTAGCTTGTTGTTGCAGGCTCTCTTGCAGCTGCTTACAACTGAAGTAGGTTCGCTATAGAACTGGGTGATGTGAGTTCTAGGTTCCTTCCGAAACATTGGGAAAGCAGCCCCACATCTCCTATTTGAGAGCTATGTCAAGCATCTGCTATCTGGAGGGAAAAATGATGAGTTTTCCCACCTTCCTCCAGCACTCTCAACATACCAGATCATGACACCAATATCCTCAAACTTTGCCCTTTCTCCATTCTCCCCATTATTAAAATTCTTTCCACTCTTGATCTTTCTTCCCCATTCCTTACTGTAACCTCTTCCTTCTGGCCAAACAGGATCTTGCTCTCCCCTCCAAACTATCCAAAATGCTACCAGCCACTAATGCCATCTTCCTCTCTCACAGCTACAGTCACATTCCCTCCAGTTTCATTCCCTCCATCATCTTTCTATCTTTTCCTGATTTAGACAGGTACCTCATCTTCACTTAAAAGACCCTACACAACTTTCCCCCATTTGCTCCAACTTTCTCCTTCAGTCTTCTCCTTTCCTAGCAGCCTTCCCAATCCTTTCACCCAAACAGCTTTCGCCTTGTACTATGTTGTCCCAATACCTGTAACAGGCTTCTTGTCCTCTTGGTTAGGTACTTTCTTTTGTCTTCCTTCCTTCAAATTCCTCCTTAAAATCCATCTCTTCTAGCAAGCCCTCCTCCTATATCTTGTTTTATTCATTCTGCTAAGATATTTGGGGCAAGGAAAACGCTTTATGTTAAATTATGAAGTTCAGTGCTCACTTTAAAATGGCAATATAATATTGTAAGCAAAAATGCCATTGAGCGTATTTTGAGTTCAGGCATTGCATATTTTTTAAGTCCTGGAAGAAGATGATTACACTTCGAGACGTTCTACAGAGCTGGCAGTACAGAATTTTTAGAATCATGGACACATGCCATGTTGCGTTCACTCTCTTTGGGGATTTTGTTTAGAGGGAAAATAAATTTGCTCCCCATGTCAAGTTTATACAGAATCTTGTGCTAAGGTCTTTCATATTCAGCTTGTAAAATTTTACTAGCTTGAGACTGTTGGCTAAGAAGAGACGTAAACTCGGTATAATTATGATTAAGCAGTAATCATAACTGTTTATTTCATAACCACTGACAATCGGCGGATATGAGCAATTCTCTGATTCCAGAAAGGATATAGGATTAGTGCTGGCCTGCCTGGTTTCCTTCTCATCCAACATACAGCTACTGAAACCTATTTTCTGTGATGGATGGCACAAAAATTCAGTAATAAAAGGCAATTAGTTTAGATCTGCCAGACATACACCACAAAGTAAAATCAGAGAAAGAATATCTTGTTTGTGATCTCTCTCTACTACTGCAACATTTTTTGTTTCCATATTATGTTTCAAATTCCCTTTCATACATTTCATATTTTATCTCTTTAAAACAATTTTTAGTGAATTTATCTAAGTAGCAGTGGAAGGATTAACATATTCCTCCATATTAAATGAACAGATACATAATATAGACAAAATTTACTCTACTGGACTGCCTTTATTCTAGAATATATTCTCTTGCTGTTAGCAATAAGAAATTAAGTATCAGTCATTCAATAAGTGATGAAGCAGAAGAGGCAAAATACATTTTTCCACTGAGACAGCCTACTGAATTAGAAGTTTGCTTTTATTACTAAGGAGAGCCATTTAACATTATATAACATACACAGGTTAGCACTGGCCAAAACTCAGAAGGTTCTATGATTCAATTAATGTAAACATTTAGAAGTTTGACTGCTATGCTGAAGGTAGCTGAAAAAAAGTAAGGTTACCCTTGTTGCTCACTCAGGCACTCCCGTCCTTCCTGTGTTTTCCCCAGTGACCACAGCTTTTTGCCCTAGTTCCATTGTGACATAAAACTGACCCCCAAAGCTACTAAGAGCATTGTTTCACTGTAGATGTGGGAGGCTCTTTAAAGGTGATTGATTGGGTGGCATTCTCTTATTATTTGTTCTTCCTTTAAGGAAGGAAGCATGAAGAGTTCAATGGCATATTTCACCCACCAGATCTGATGAAGATTTTAGCTAGTTAAGGTGTGCATTACTTCTATGGGTTTACTGTGTACAGGGGAGCACTTACAACTAGTCACAACATCTGCCAAGTTTGTCTTAGGTGACTTGTCCAGCATTACATAGGAATGTCATGCCATAGATGACAACAGAATCCAGTTCTCTAGGGTGGCATTCAACTCCCTTACCCAAGGAAACACCATTCCTCTTCC
The DNA here is from genome assembly GCA_007922175.1 of Pelusios castaneus. NCBI lineage: Eukaryota > Metazoa > Chordata > Testudines > Pelomedusidae > Pelusios > Pelusios castaneus. The sequence goes on from ML685787.1 coordinate 196,705, forward strand.
TGTAATCCTTTGACACAGTCACCACACACCTTCCAACTTCAGCAACAAATGAGGTAGGACCTACAGACAACAGCCTCTTTTAGTGAACAACCCAAATTCATGAATGAGATGGGCAGAAAATGCATTGTTCCGCCACATTACAAAAAATTTTTACACTCATTTCATTGAAAAGCTATAGAATTGTATAGACTTAAAATTTGGCAAGGGGCTAAGGTGTCAGAGGTGCGCCTTTGGTCATCTGCCCAAATCTGGCCAATTCATAAACCTCCAAAGAAAAAAAAAAAAGAAAAAATTGCAGCAAGGGTAAGGATCTCAGCCTACTCTACATAGAAGACAGCAGCCCATTACTATTACCAGTTACTGCATTAAATAACACAATAGAGGAGAGTGCAAATATTTTAAAAATTATGATAGTTTTTGTTCTAAAAGCTCAAGGAAAAAATTGTTGCAAGGTTGAGATTTTGTACAGTACAGCTATATACTCTTACAAATAGGATTTATGTAACTACATTTATACAAATTCTTTTGAGTGCAACAATAGATCCATATATATTGAAGCACTTAGGCTATGTCTACACTAGAAAAGTTAAGTTTACTTTGTTAAGTAGACTTAATCAGGTCGACTTTAAGTCGACCTGATTAAGTCAACTTAACAGAGTCGATTTAACTTTTCTAGTGTAGACATAGCCCCTTGTTGACCTTATGAAGTTGACTTAATGCTTTAAGTTGACTTAATAAGGTCGATTTAGGTGCTAATCCCCGCCCACACTGGTGTTAAGTCGACTTAAGGAGTCAACCTAAGGCTTAAGTCGACCTAAAACTAGGTGTTATTAAGTCGACTTAAGGAAATGCTTAAGTCAACTTAATAAAAGCCCAGTGTGGACGTGGCTTTGTTTAGGTCGACTCAAGCCTCCTTAAGTCGACCTAAATTGCCAGTGTAGATGCACCCTTAGAAATGTTACTGGACTATATAATATCTGACACACATCATAAACACAGGGACATACATATATATACACAATTTAAGTTTTTCAAGACTTTTGGCATCTACTGACAAAATACAAAATGGTGGATTTTTCCTAGGTGTGAATTTATTCTGTAAAAATATGAACTTTCGCAAAAGCACTGAGTATACCTTGTAAATTATCTGTTATTTGCAAAATTCTGCACACTCATCTTCTGTTTCATTTTTTTTTTTAAATCCATCTGAGGCAGACACCTGGCATGGAAAATTTCAGCTCAGACAGTTAATGTTTGGCAAAGTTATAAGCAACTGAAAACATTCATATTGGGAAGTATTAGGCAACATTAATGATTCTTTCTCTTAGCAGAAATATGGTTTGTGTGAAACTCAGGAGAAAATCTTGGAAATTTCTAAAAGAGTCAGAGCTTCCACGGATTACAACTACAACCATTAAGAGGAATATACACATTGCAAATAATAGAAATATATTTAATTAAATCAGGGTTCGACAAACTGCAGGTACCAGGTCACCATGGCACCCGGGGTTTGTAGCATGGTGCCTAGCTCCACTGCGGAACTGCAGTGGCAGAACACTCCTGGTAGCTAAAAATAGTGCCACCGGTACCTATAGTGGTGCTCAGGAGATTCAGTGGCATTTCAGGAGTGGAGGACCCTGTGCCACCACTAAAAATGACAGAGACAGTTTTTCAGCAGCTGAGGCATCCCAGCTAGGTGCCTTATTTGGAAGCTGGGCTGTAATTTTGTTGAGCCCAGAATGAAATGACAGTTTTATCTGAGTATTGTGGACCAGATTTAAGCATTAAGAGTCCAAGATTTGAGAACAAAGACAAGCACACATTTGGTCTACATTAGGGCATGCAATGATTACAATTGTGTGCTTGGGCAGGTAGATCTCTATGGTGGTAATGTGAGCACAGTTCTGAGCATGGACACCTGATCTCTCTATTTAAAACGGAATGACTAAGAAATACCTGTTTTAGAGTTATTATCCATCTGAAACACCCACACAGATGTGACTGTGTATAAAATTTCTTACTCTCAAGTGCAAAAGTCTACTGAGTACAGCAGTTGAGGCATAGGCTGTACAAAACTGTACAAAGCTGTACAAAGAATTCATTTCCACCTCTATTTTAACATGGAGCAAACATCCCTTGAAAGCCAAATGATGACCACAGATGTTGCTATACAACTAGACAGTTCCAGCCATTAAGGATCAAACTATTTCTGCAGTATTCACAGATCTTCTTAGTATGAGGAAAGCAGATCAAGTTTGCATAAGAGAACACTGCACTAATACTGATCTGTGAGACCTAAGTATCCAAGGCTTGAAATGACAGAGGATGAAAAAGGGAATTAGTTACCTGCTGATAAACCATGTACATTTAAAAGCAAACAACTCTATTAATCTAGTTACATACCCAACTCTAAGCAAAAAATTGAATTGTCCGATTAGAAACATCTGTCCCTCTCATCTTAATGGCAAACATCTTCCTGATGTAGGGAGATATAAAGTTCAGTAACCTAAAAGCTTTTTTGGTCTTCTCTTGGTCTATACCAGGGGTCAGCAACCCGAAAGATGAGAAGAGCCATTTAAAAAAATTCCTTCAATAGCCAAGTGTTTTGAGAGCCGCCTGGGTATAGCCTCCTGGTGGGGATGGTGGGGGGAGCTGGGCCGGGGCACCTGTTGCAGGGTCTCGTGGGGCAGAGAGAAGCCTGGAACCAGGAACAGGCCCTGCTGCAGGGTCCCCCAGTGGCTGTGGGGAGACTAGAGCCTGGTGTGGGCCCCCCTGCAGGGTCCCTTGGTGCTGGGGGGAGAGGGCGGGCAGAGCCCAGAGCCACAAGGGGGCAGCCAAAGAGCCACAGATTGCAGATCCCTGTTCTATACTTTTATTTTCCCCCTCATTTTTTATTTTTATTCTCCTCTTCCTGTATCTCCTCTCCTTGAACTCTGAAAAATTAATACCCTTTTAGAAATTACAGCAGCATCTCCTTCTCTCCACTGAGTTACTGACCCGCTCTCATCCCCTCCATGTGTCGTTCTTCTCTCCCTCACCTGGCTCTACTTTCTCCTACGTTGCTAGGCTTGCCAACTTTCCAACTGCTGAAAATTGGATACCTCTGCCCCAGCTCTTCCCCCAAGCCCTACCCCCACCTCCTCCTTCACCTCCATCACTCTCTCTCCCCCTACCCCTCACTCCCCCATCCTGGGACTCGCACTTGCCGCACCGAGCTGGGAGGAGCTGCTGGAGAACCTGCCCACCTGCCCAGCTGGATCATGGCAGGGAGTGGGGTAGGTCTCTGGAGCGAGGGGCCAGGGAAATTGGGGCATGGCAAAGCAGAGGGAAGGGGAAGTGAGCTGCCAAAGAGAGAGGCTGGGGCAATCTGGGCACGGCGGGATGGGTTGGTCCTGGAGTGAGGGTCTGGGGATAAGTGGAGCATGGCCCGACATGAGGTGGAGGTCACTCCCTGGAGAGAGGGGCCAGAGTGGGAGTAACTGAGCGCAGTGGGTCAGGAAAAGGTCTGTCCTAAGAGCAAGAGGCCAGGGCAGGGGCAAACTGGTGCACAGTGGGGTGGAGGGAAGTTGGTCCCTGAAGTGATAGAGTGGGACAATCGGGGGAAAGCAGGGTGGGGATAGGGGTCAGTCCCCAGCGAAGGGCTGGGGTGAGTGAGGTGCAGCGGGGCAGGGAGACCAGTCCCCAGAACGAGGGGCCATGGCAGGGAAATCAGGAGACAGGGAATTCCAGCCGCTGAGTGGCCTGTGCTGGTACCTACTTCACTGCCAGAGAAACTGGAGTCACGTTCTCTTGGTCAGCAAAGGAGCAGAGTAGCTCCTCCTGCCCCCCACAGCTGCTGTTGCTGCTCTTCCTGCCCCCCACTATGGCAGAAGCCAGTGCTGAAAACAAGACACCTGGTACCTCTATATGTTGCATTGACTGCCTCTCCCCTTACACAGGAGGTGCTCCTCTTCTTCTACTGTAGACATTCCAACAAGGTGGATTGCCGAGTGAAACTCCCATGATGCTTGAAAGCCAGAGGGACCCTTGTCTGCATAGCTGCACTGGAAACATACTTACACGTCTCAATGGGCAGCTTGTTTTCAAAAAGGAAATATGTACCCTGCTTTAAAAGTGGGACTGCAAGAGTAGACCAGCTGCTCGTGCTGACATTTTACATCAGAGCAAGACCATCAACTTAAAGATGTTAGAACACTTCTTGGTGTTCAGCAAATTGTTGCTCACATTTTCAATTTTTAAAATTGTGTAATTTTTACAAAATGAATTGCAAGATACAGATAAAATTACACACACTCTCTCTGATCGTGCACCAATGCAGAGCTCCAATGAATTCAAGATGCCTCTACATGGGTGCAGTACACCCATGTAAATCCAGTTATAGGATAGGGCTAGAAGCAAAATTTGCAGCAATTTTGTTGAACAGATTCTTTATAAATATTCTTGAAAGCTGCAAAATTGCTTGTCAAAAAGAAGCAGCTTACAACCTTGTTTTTATTCAGTACAGATGTGTGTAAACAATGCTTTTTGTCACAACTGCATTCTAGGGGCAAGCCAGTTGTGCCCTATTATATTCAGTAATAAAATGCTGTTAACAAGGCATCTAACTCTTGGTTTGTCTCTTAAACCTTTCAGAGTCTGAACAACTCAGTCGAGTTGCACTGTAAATGAAAGACCTGGGTTCCTCAGATCTCTGGCTTACAAACTGTACAGAAGTCTGCTCTTTTCTAGTCCTTTCAAACTTTCAGTACGTTTTCCACTATGCACTTACGTTAGCCATATACTAATATGTGCCTGTAGTTTTTTTTAAGTACATCCTTTATGGGCTTAGAGTGTGCAGGATGTACTGCAGGATGTGCACAGCAAACAAATTTTCCTAAGAGCATAGCTCTGTCAAATCCAAATGAAACTTCCCTGGAACAGTTAAAAGCAATTATTTCCAGTGACGGTCTTCTCTAAGCCAAATTTCAGTTTTCTACCTTGTGCTGATCCAAAAGGAAGTGCAGGATTTTTTTCTTTTAATAAATAGAAAAATAATAATTCATTCACTCTCCCCAAAAACAAACTAATAAAAATCCTCCTCCTACGTACTATGATTGTAAAATTTGAGCTTCAAATGGTGGAGAGTTTCAGAAAAGTATGTGCAATTCTGGGCAAGGATATAGAATGGAAACTGTAATGCAACTCAGATTTGAGATCCCTGCTGCTCCCAGTATGATGCATGTTCACACATGCCTACTAGTAAGGTATAAAAACTCACACATGCCTATTAAAAAGGTACATCCAAACAAGAACAGAAATGCTCTATAAGCCAATCACAGATGTATTTCTGAACTGAGATCCAATAAATTATCCTACCCAGAATGAGACAATAGAAACCTTTAGCTACACATGTGATAATATCACCTAAAAAAAGGACACCTGGCCATAATTCCAAGGTCTGACAGCAATCACTCCAACATATGGCAAATTCTCAAATACATATTCTGGACGCTTTTTATAGTCATTGTGACATCTTTTTAAGAAGCTGGAACTTAATGGGTTATTACTCTTTATTTAGCCTTTGGAAAAAAAACCCCAAATCTTTGCCTTTCTTAAGAATGATCTCATATCGTAAACCCATCATATGTACAAGACTTGGGGAAATAAAAGGTAACCTAAATGTATACAGCTACAAGGAACTGCAAGCATACAAGCTGAAAAAATGTAAGAGTTGAATCTATTTGGTGTACTCACAGGGCTGATCTATAAAAATGACAGTGTCAATTTAAATCAGTTTTTAATCTCTGATGCAAAACCCTATGTAGCACTCTCATTTCAGTTTTAAAATGGTTTATGTGGGTTTAAGCATAACCTGGTAAGAGATATACTTAAGCTAAATGGATATACCACTTTTAAAATAAAAGTGTCCACACAGGGTTCTGCCCTTGTTTAAAAATGCACCTTTACAGTAAGTTTGTGCATCACTATAAATAATTTTAGTAAAACAGGGCTACACACAGCTTTGGCTCAAAATAGCCAAAGATTTCTTGGCACTATCTCCGATATCTATCCTTTACTCTTGAAGGAATTCTGCACACAATGTTTTAAAATTCTGCATAGTTTATTTGACAATAAATAAATGTAGCGGCTTCAACGTGGCAGTGGGGAGCACAGGCTACTGGCTGCCTGGAGGTAGGAGATCACCCTGAAGCCTTTCTCACATCTCAGGACATGGACTCCGTGATGAGGCTACACCTGATGCTGACTCAACACAAGAGCCAGCCCTGCCCCAGAAACACCCGGGGGCCCTACCCTTCCATGCCAGCCACATCAAGATAGCAAGCGAGAAGGACAGAGTCTCACAAGCATGCCCAGCACTGGCCCCTGATCCAGGTGTGAGGTAGGAAGGTTCAGTCAGGCAGGATCTAATGTGGAGGGATTCAGTGTGGGCAGAGTCATGGGTGGGGTGCAGGCATTTTGGTACTAAGTCTTGGTGCATGCACAGAGATTCCTTGCAGGAGGGGAATGGGACTCTCGAGGGGGGGGGGGGGCTATTTGAAGGTAGTTGGGGCTCAGCTGGGGAGGGTTAGTGGGGGACTCAGCAGGGGTACAGATACAGGGGGGAGGGACTTGATGGGATGGGGGCCCAGGTACTGGGAGTGTGGGGCTTATCGAGGTGGTCCAAGTGCAGGGGATGGGAGCCTTGTCAAGCTTCGGGGTTGAATGCAGAGGCACACTGGAAAATAGTCTGGGTGCAGGAAGGGAGGTCTGGCTGGGAGGGGAGGTTCGGGTGAGGGAGGTCCAGATGCACAAGGGTTGGGCGGATGGGGCAGCAGCTCCTTGTACAGTGGCCCTTCTCCTGGCAGCTAAGGAGTAATACGGACAAGTAGGTGGGAGGTACAGAGCTTCCTGAAGCCAGGGAAATTTTCTGGGGATGAGTCTGACTTGGCCCCAGCCAAAAGAGGAAGTCACATTCTTCTCCGCCAACCAGCCCAGTTGGGACGAGCAGCTGAGCCCAGAACAAGGGTAGGAGGTACCGACCAGGGCAGCCTCATCCTCAGCCCTGTCATGCACCTCCTCCCCTCACTGTGGTGATTCACCTCGCTGGTAGCTGTTTTAGGCATGCTCAAAACAAATGTGTCTATGCTGCTGGGGAGGGACACAACTGCTTTTGCAGTTTCCCTTCCCTTCTCTGTCAGAAATATCATTTTTCTGCAGGGAAGCAAAGAAATCTGCAAGAGACATGAATTCTGTGCAGTCAGTGGTGCAGAATTCCCCCAGAAGTAATCCTTGTGTTCTTTACATACCAGCTCCTAACTCTTTGCCACCTTCTCCTCTCTACCAGTCACATATCTCCCCCAATCACTCAATCAACAATCAACCACAAACAGTGTGCAGCCCTATCCTAAATGACTGTGCCTACCTGGGACAAGGATCCTTGGCTAGCTTGTGGTGATACCAACAATTGAAAGTATTGTTGCCTATTTTTTTATTCAACTGGCTAGTCAAAATTTGGTTTCAGTTGGGAGTAGAAAGAAGTTATAGTTAGATTAGGGGGCTCAGACAGCAAATGTGAAAAATCAGGACAAGGGATGGGGAGTAATAGGCACCTATATAAGAAAAAGCCCAGAATATTGGGACTGTACCTATAAAATCAGGACATCTGGTCACCCCAAGTCAGGCATTTCTTTAATGCAATCGTGGTTATTTACAAAGAATGTACAAAGTCCTGAGTTTCTGAATGCAGAAGGCATCAAATAGCAGGAAACAGATTCTTTTATTCACAATACCAAGAACTCTCTTTTCAGTCTGCACCACTGCCCCAAAAAGATCTCCCCAGGTTTCTTTCAAGGTCAGCCACTATGCTTTCAGCTGCCTCCCTTCCCACCCACACCTACCCAAAATAACAGTCATCAAAACCACCTGAGTGGGTTCACACATTCCTCTTGTCCTGCTTTATGGCTTATGCTTATAGTTACGGTAATCTAAAGAATGAGTTTGAACCTACCTGTCTTCACTGGGTTTTTACTCAGCCCATAAGAAGGTTGTACCCAGCGCATAACAATGTATTGTGTGTGCACATACACACACCCTCTCCTAAACATTTTTTCTCTGTAGCATAGACAAATATAATCTATTTCTTTTAGCAATAAAACTCTCAGATGTTCAAGATATTTAACAGTTACCACGTCAAGCTGAGTTCTTGTTAAACAGGTCACAAGCAACACTTTAAGGGAAAAAAAATGTATATTATCCCACTGAAGATAAAACTTTGCATGAAATCAGTCAGTTTTGCCACTGAAACGTTAAAATACAATACAGTGTCAGTTGATCTTGTATTCTTCAATAATCAACCAACAGAATACACAATAACTTCCTCATGCAGTTTTCATTTAGAAGTTTCTGTCAGGAATTTATTCACTTTTCTACAAATTGGATTAATATGCAAACTGAAAAAAATGAGCAATCATTAAATAACTATCTACATGAAGAGAAGCCAACCAGTATATTTCGTTTCTATCTTTGTTGCCAGAATGTCATATCTTTCCGCTTTAAGAACCCTACATGTATACCTCAAAAAGCTATCTGCTGGAAACAAGTTTCGGTATTAGTCAAACTCAGCATATGTGCTATTGTAGCTTGCAAAACAAAGTTGAGACAATAGCAGAGAACTTCAACCACGGTCATGGGAATCAAAACATTGAATAATTGAACCATCAATTTTTCTGAGCAAGATGAGGCCATCAGCTTGCAAATAAGAGGAAAAATATTTAACTAGCATTATATTTGCATTTTTTGGGCCAGATTTTACGTTAAGAGCTCAAGGTTGGAGAACAAAAATGAGCACACATCTGCAGATCTATATTTGTGCAGAGATTACCACAACTGAGTATGTGGATGGGTATACCGCTAAACCCCAAATGTGGGAACAATTTTGTTCTCAAACCTTGTCTGACCTTTTTTATTTAAAAATCCGGCCTGGATGATTCAGAACATCTATCTCATAGATTTATCATTTGGATTTGAAAAATCAACATAATTATCTCTATGTAGAATTTAATAAACAAATAAACTGCAGCATGTTCTGAGCTTTTGTTTATTGATTTTGCAACGCTGTGTGTTTTTGCAAAATACATACATTATGGTTAAGAAAAAAAATCCACCATTTTGAATTTTATTAATGCAAATTGCCAGTCTAGAAAAATTTAAGATTAAATACGTCTGTGTATGCATAACAAAATATAATACAGTGACGCTGATAAGTGATTTGATATACAAGGACTGCCTTTTGATCCCATTGTATAAATTCTATTTTAAGGGTAAGGAGCTAGACTATACAAGAATTACAGCCTTGCATTTATCTTTCTCTAAGCTTTCAGAATGCAACCTTATATTTGAAATCTAGGGAACAAAATTTTAAATATCTTTTCACTTTAATTAAATTTTTACAGACTCTGGGAAGATCTTAAGCTGTGTAAAGGGGCAGGAATGATATAAAAGTGCTCTGGAAGACCCAGTTCCCATTGGGGGAGGACAAACCCTGCAAGGCACTGTGGAACAAGGCCACAAACCTGTTTGCCAAGGACTCCCTGAAAACACTGATGATGGCAACATGCCAAGGCTGGAGGCAGGAGAGATGTATCGACTGGAGCTCAAAGACAAGCTACTGCAGAAATTCTGGGCAGCAACGTGGCCCATTGTGCAGCCCCAGAGCTGCCGTAAATTAGACATGCTTCTAGCTGCACTCCACTGGAACAACTTTTACAAAGGTCACCATGACAACCAAGTTTTGACTGAGTATTCTATCTCAGAGGTGAACAGTCTCATAGGATGCTGAGTCTCCCTTGCAGAAAGCCATATTTGTCACAGTGTTTATGCAGAAGAGAGTTTGGACTCGGTAAGCTTTAAAAAGTAGCACCTAAAATTCAGGTGTCGACTGAAAGCTTTTTGGAACAAAATATGAGAAGTTTTTCACTAATAATCCACATGTAATGTTATGTCTCTTGCATGTCAGTCGCACCATTTTACCTCCCATCAACTCATTTCAGTGATAAAAACCTGAAACATATAATTTAGCCTGACGAAAGGTGATATTTAATAGTTTAAAAAAAAAAAAGATGGCTTAGAGTTTTCTGGTTATTGTTTAATGAACCAATAATTATATTTCCATTTCCTTCAAAATAACTTAATTATAAAACAGTTTTCAGGATACTTGCAATTTCAGGAAGGGTCTTTATACATCTTGGTGCAGTGCTATTAAGATACTTCTCTCTCCCACTCCAGAAAAAAAAAACATATAAAAGACAACTGAAATCTTCACTGGCACAGCAGAGCCAAGGGGAAAAGAAAAGATTCAAAGATGGAATTGGCATATTAGATCACAATATCTTTTCGTCAGTACATTACAGATTTTAGTCTTCATTCAGTTTAGTTTTTAATAGTTGCAAGCAATGATGAAGAGAGATCAAAGACTACATTATATTGTTGTATCTACATTATATCAAAGAAGTATTATATGACTGTACAGCAAAACTTTTACAAAGTGAGGCAGATGGACCACATTATGTGTCTGTTCAGGCACTGTAGGAAGGATAAGAAAAAATGCCTAGGCAGTGATTACCACAGAAAATCTTGGTCCTCTTATATAAACAACATTCTCCCAGCAGCTGTACTCTCCTTCCTGTTTACTCATCTCTCCTGCAGAATTTTCACAGTCGAGACACATCTGTAATTCATTTTTTTTAAATTAATTATTCTTTTAAAAAATGTTTTGGCTGTACTACTAACCTCAGATTATGAAAACTGAATGAGTTTTCAAATCTAATTTATTCTACAATTTCTCTTTGTTTACTCTTTGTGTTTCACTTAGGCTCGAATGTCTCAGGATGACCCACATAGGTGTGGGTGCCCACCCACACATATCAACTTGCAGGAGCCAAACCTTAGTGTAGACAGTAGAAATACACACTTTTTGGTTTTCCCTTTGGGATGCAAATATAGTAGGGTAATTGTTTTAAAAGTATGTTTCATTGCATCTTTAAAAATCTCACAATAGCATTTCTAAGATTTTTAAACTTGTATGAAAAAAACCCTAAACCTAAATTTGGCATCTAAATTACGTGATAGTGTCTCTTTAAAGTAAAGATAAGCATAATAAGGTGGGAGGGGTTGCGAGTGCATTGAAAGATAGGATTAAAATTCAAACTGATCTGGACAAACCGAACAAATCATCTGAAGTCAACAGGATGAAATTTAATAAGGACAAATGCACACTACTCCACTTAGGAAGGAAAAATTAGTTGCAAAAACATTTCCTAGGAAGGAATACTGCAGAAAGGGATCTAGAGCAATGGTTCCCAACCTGTGGTCTGGGGACCACTGGTGGTCTGCAAGGGTACTGCAGATGGTCCATGGGGGAAGATAATATAATGCCATGTATTTCTTATGTATCATATTCAGTGTTACATTATTATTCGAAATATAATTTGCTTCACAAACATCCTTGTGTAATAGCTGCATTTTTAATACCCGATGATATATAAGTGACTCCTGTCCTCTATAGGCTATGTTAACAATGAAACGACTTGCTTACTTGGTGGTCCACAAAAGCATTTGATGACAATGTAGTAGTGGTCTGCATAAAGGAAAAGGTTGGGAACACTGATCTAGGGGTCATAGTGTATCCAGCTAAATATGAGACAATGTTGCAGTAAAAAGCAAACATCGTTCTGGGATGCATTAGCAGAAATGTTGTAAACAAGACACAGGAAGGGATTCTTCCAATCTATTCTGCACTGATTAGGCCCCAACAGGAGTAGTGTGTGCAGTTCTGGGCACCACATTTCAGGAAAAATGGGAACAAACTGGAGAAAATACAGAGAAGAGCAAGAAAAATTATTAAAGGTCTAAAAAACATGACCTATGAGGGAAGATTGAATTCTTGAGTTTGTTTAGTCAGGAGAGGAGATGACAAAAGGAAAGACACGATAACAGTTTTCAAGTAAATAAAGGACTGTTACAAACAGGTGGGAGAAAAATTGTTCTCCTTAACCTCTGAGTATAGGACAAGCAGCAATGGGCTTCAACTGCAACAAGGGTGGTTTAGGCTGGACATTAGGAAAAGCTTCCTAGTTGTCAGAATAGTTAAACTCTGGAATTAATTGCATGAGGAGGCTGTGGAATCTCTATCATCAGAGAATTTTAAGTTCAGGTTAGGTAAACACCTGTAAGTGATAAATTAATGTGTGATGCTGCTATAAATGCAGAGAACTGCACTCTGATGTGATTGGAGTGCCATTAGTCATTATCTTTGAAAACTTGTGGCGATCAGGGGATGAGTGGACTAAGGCAAATATAGTGCCCACCTTCAAAAAAGGGAAGGAGAAGGATCCAGGGAACTACAGACCAGCTTCACCTCAGTCCTCAGAAAAATCATGGAGCAGGTCCTCAAAGAATCCATTTTGAGGCACTTGGAAGATGATCAGAAACAGTAAGCATGGATTCACTAAGGGCAAGTCATGCTTGACCAACTTGACTGCCTTCTATGATGAGATGACTGGATTTGCGGATGTGGGGAAAGCTGTGGATGTGACATACCTTGACTTTAGCAAAGCTTTTGATATGGTCTCCCATAATATTCTTGCCAGCAAATTGAAGTAGCATGGATTGGATAAATGGACTATAAAGGGGATAGAAAGCTGGCTAGATCTTCGGACTCAATGGGTAGTGATCCATGCCACACTGTCTATCTGGTAGCGGTAACAAGTGGAGTGCCCCAAGGGGCAGTTCTGGGAACGGTTTTGTTCAACATCTTCATTAATGATCTGGAGGATGGTGTAAATTGGACCCTCAGCAAGTTTGCAGATGACACCAAGCTGGGGGGGGGGGGGGTGGTAGATACGTTGGAAGGTAAGGATAGAATACAGGAGCATTGCCAGTAGATTAAAGGAAGTGATTATTCACATATATTTGGCATGGGTGAGGCCACATCTGGAGTACTGCGTCCAATTTTGCCCCCCCCCCCCACTACAGAAAAGGATGTGGACAAAGTGGAGAGAGTCCAGCAAAGGGCAAAAATGATTGAGAGGCTGGAGCACATGATTTATGATGGAACTAGGCTTGTTTAGTACACATAAGAGAAGAGTGACAGAAAGATTTGAAAGCAGCCTTCAGATATCTGAAAGGGGTTCCAGAGAGGATGGAGTTAGGCTGTTTTCAGTGGCAGTAGTTGATAGAACAAGGAACAATGGTCTCAAGTTGCAGTGATGAGGTCTAGGTTGGATAATAGGAAGAACTTTTTCAATAGGAGGGTGGTGAAGCACTGGAATGGAGGCACTAGAAAGGTCGTGGAATTTCCATTCTTAGTAGTTTTTAAGGTATGGCTTGACAAAGCCCTGGCTGGGATGATTTAGTTGGGGTTCATCCTGGTTTGAGCAGGAGGTTGGACTAGATGACCTCCAGAGGTCCCTTCCAACTCTAATCTTCTATGATTCTATGATTATATGACTTTTTGAGGTCCCTTCCAGTACTGTGATCCTATGATAATGAAAACAAAAATAGTAAATTAAAATTGGACTTTATATATTCTGTTGATTTACGCAATTGCTAATGTTTTTATAGATTCATCTGCTCTATCATGGCTAAACAGACAAACTTTTGCATAGTTATCTGAAGCTATTTAATGGATGGCCATCATTAAAATCTTTTGTTCTCTAATGTGATCTCATATTTATATTAATTTTAAGGTAAACAGATAATCTACTTTTTCATGTCTCAACTAGTAATTTGAGGTCATTTAAAATATTTCATATCTGTAGCACAATTTCTAAGCCTTTTATTTAATTTTACAGTCATTTCCCCAATCTCATTTCAGACCTTAACTTCTTAAAAATAATTGAACAGATGATGAGGAATCTCTCAAGGGCATGCTTCAATCTGTGGAAGCTACTATATTCTATAAGTAATACATCTTAAACTGATGTAATCTCTTCCAGGAAGCTTGCTTTTGTTTTTAAATAGCATCTTTTATTATGCTTTCAAAGGGCATCTCTATCATATATTGTTATTTTGCTTTTAACCTACTAACAACAATGATGTAGTCCTTTGTGCCATTTAATAGACATTAAACGGTTGCAGGTAGCTATTGATTTTATCACGCTATCTAGAATGGTTTTACAAATACCTGCTGCAATAATCCTGCTACAGCAACTTAAATTTCTACAGAATATAAATGTTTAAACAGAATTGTTCTTAGCAAATACGAAGTCCCTGTCAAGATTAGTATATATCTTCTACAATTCACTCTTGTTTGGGTCTGTCTCAATTAATATCACTGGATTGGATTATGTCACAATAGACTCTAACGAGATAAGACTCTCTTTGCACTGAAACTCCATCTGCCACCATGAAAAAAACAAAACCCCAGAGCAGTGGAAAAGACCATGATTCTTTAGAAGTGGAGCGTTGATAGAATGACTTTAAAAACCACAGCAAAAATCCCCCACAGACTGATCTACAAAAAAATATTTCACATAAACAGGCTCATACATTGAACAGCTCCAACTGCACTGATGTAAATTTTAGGATTTCAAAACCTATATCAAAAGGAGATATTATTCTTAGCATCACTCCCTACCAACATGAAACCTGAAGTATTTCCTTGGCCACATCTTTGTCTTCATGCCGTGCTCATTACTATGCTATCTAAATACTGTGTGTAGCAACGTGACAGTGGTTGCATGCAGAATCCATGAAAACTAGAATTACTTTGTGAATTTTGGAATAGATAGCAATGCCACTGTGAATATGGAGGGATCTTCTACACTACGGTCCCAGCTATTGTACCAACGCCTAATACTGTGTGTAGCAACGTGACAGGGGTTGCAGCAGCATGTTTACATGCAGAATCCATGAAAACTAGAATTATTTTGTGAATTTTGGAATAGATAGCAATGCCACTGTGAATATGGGGGATCCTCTACACTACGGTCCCAGCTATTGTACCAATACCTAATGTCAGTCTTGTAACCCAAGGTCACAAATGGGCTGCTTATTTTATGAAAGAGCTTTTGATTGTGGGGAGTGTGGGCTTTTGGGAGTGGTGAACCATCACCTCCAAAGTCTGTCCCATGATATCTGTTACACATGCACTCAAACAAACAATAAAAAAAGCAACATTACGGGATCTCCTATTTCAGAGGTCTACCGCTACTGCAAACTAGCCTATTTCAATGTTCCCAGATAGCCGCCATCTTCAGCTAGCCTCTCATTTGTGAGCCCCCATATCTTTGTCACTTCCAAGCTACACTACTCTAATCGTTTGTTTATACCACCCTGGCAAAGTGCATTTGAGGATATGATCTGAAAGCGCTCTAACACATTACATTCACTATCTTGGGTATACCCACTGATGCACTCTAAAAGGTAGTCAGTCTGCAACAGAACTAAATTAAAGCAAACTAGGTACCTTTTAGAGCACACCAGCAGAATCTCCAGGGGACAGTTAGTGCGCCCTAGAAATCACAACATGTAGACAAGCCTCTAGTTGATCTACATGGGATTAAGGGATAGTCTGCACTGAAGAGTTTCATGGTTTTAGCTACAACGCTCAGGGGTGAGAGATGTAGTTAAGCCAACCTAACACTCAGCAGAGACAATGCTAGGTTGACCGAAAAATTCTTCACTCAACCTAACTAACATCTCCTGGGGCAGCGGATTATCTACAGAAGAACTAAAGAGTATGGTTTGTGTCTACACACATTATTGTTAGTAACTATGGCAGCTGCACTTGTATTGCCCATTCAAAAGCCTATGCAGGCACACAGTCTTCTTTAACAGGTTTGGCACATTTTGCTGCATGGAAAGTCAACACACCTCCCTACTGACTATCATTTGCAACTGTAATTGATGTTAGTGTGCCCTTTTCTGGATCTCTCCAAACTGTGAATAAAACAAGAAATATCCACCCTTTAGCCTCAGTGAGTATCATCCTTAATTGAATTATTTTTATCAGGCTGAATAAAATATTAGGAAAATTCACTATAAAAAGTATAATCTTGCCTTGGCAGAGATACTTTATTTGATCTAATAGGTATCTTCTTTCTTTCTTTTCTATGATTCCCTGTAACTTTTTTGTGGTCTATCAGCCAGTTTTCAAGACTCCGGAGACTGTTTGTTATCCTAGCCAATCTGAATACATTTTTTTCAGTAAGACTTCACAAGGCACTGTATCAAGACAATATTTTAGTAAAGTCCAGATTTATTACATTTAATGCAATTCCTTTTTCTACTAATTTAGTAATTTGATTAAAAATATTGCTCTTCCAAGATAAGTTATTTATAAACCTGCATTGTTTATTACTCTTCATCCTATTATCCTCTAAATGCTTTCTAATTTTCTTCTCATTTTACCAGGGACCAAAATTAGGTTTACAAAACAGCAATTGCTAAGACTGCTCTTATTTCAAAGATTGGTATCATGATTGGCATTCTTCCCATCTTGGTATTTCCTCAGTTCTGCATGAATTTTCAAAAGTAATAAACAGCTGCTTGGTACAGTCAAACACATTACCATAACACCTTCAGATGTATATTATACATTATTATTATTATAAAATAACAATTTTCTTTCAAGTATTCCCTTCTTTGCTTTCAATCTATACCTTTATTTAGGTCTTCATTACTCCCTATTTTGCACATCAGTGTCTTATGTTTTCTTTTTAAAAATACTTAAAATAGGACTTCAGTAAGTCAGCCATTTTAGGGTGGTAGTTAATTTCATTTCACTTCTCAGCTGCTAATGGGTCCACTCTCTTTTTAGTGATTCTTGCCCATCCCTAGAATATTGGTAAATAACCCTCTTCATCTCTTTGGATACTGTTAGATATTTTTTTTTCTTTGCACTGCACTTTGTTTCTTTGCCAACCTTAATAGAATTTGTAAAATACCCATTGGGGAGACCATAGCATTCATGGAAAACTACATGCATCAAACAGTTGGTATTGCTGCATGATTCCTCCCCACTCCCTCGCCCCCTGGGAACTCTGCCTCTCCTTGTTCTCCAGGGAGCTGTGAGAAGGAAGCGAGGAGCAATGCCAAGGCTCCCTCATTCAGGTCACTTTCCCCCCCTGGGCTGTGCTGTGAGGTGATCATCACAAGCTGCTACTCTCTGGCTGCCCACCCCACCACCTCTTCCACCAAGATTGTTTAGTTATTTTAGCATGAATTCTTTGATCTGCAATGTCCTAAAATTATCTAAAATGTGTGAAACCTGATAGTTGAAATATTCCTGCCCCCTCCCCCTTAGGCTCAAATATTTTTGTTTTAGTTGAATAAAGTATCTTTCTCCTCCATCAGTTATAGAGTCTGTAATTCATGTTCTAATGTCTGACACACCCCAGGGTGTAAGAATGAGGATTCTAATCAGATATAAACATATGCTGGAGATCCTAGAAGCCCAAGGTCTATGGTGTGTAGGAAGGGTGCATCTCCTACTGTTTTCTGTCTCCTGCATGAGATTCTGACCCACTCAGAGTTGAGATCAATTCCCACTAGATGCAGAAACTGAGCCCATACGAATCTTCACCTTCAAAGTCCAGCTTCCTCTCCCCCAGGTTGGATGAAGAGAGCTATCTATCTAGGCTCTTATAATGGCACCCGTTATGCTAATGTCTGAGCAGCACACAAGCACAGGACCTGCGATGCACTTCAGTCAGAGGAATCCTGTAAGGGAAGATTATAAAGCTGCACTGCAGGGTGTGCCCCTGCACCACTTCTTCCACCTTAAATTGATGGTTCCTCATGTTCATTTAATTGGGACTAAAGCAGCTAGGGAAGTGTCTGCCTAAAGCTAAGGTGAAAGATGAGATACTGGTGTCAAACTCCTGCCCTTCCCAAATCTTACAACTCTAGCTGATAGTGGCTTAATTTCACTGACAGGTCCCAGTATGGCAACTCTGAAAACTCACCAGTCTGGATTGGTGCAGTCTGAATCCTGGGGCCAAGGGAAGGCAGAGTAGAGAATAAACAATGGAAGAGGAAGAAAGGTACAGAAAGAACTAATTTGTTCTATGTAAATGGATGCACAATGTACATCCAGTACTGTGACACCTACGGTTTCCCTGGGAGTCACGTAAAAGGTCAGCATGGTAAGAAACTAAGAGCAAGAAACTTTGTATCTTCTCAGATGGAACACAAGGTAGCTGATTACATTATATGTAGAGCCACCTTACTGTGCCCACATTGACTGAAAAATGCCAGAGGGACATAAGATGTATTGAAGTGTGCAGGAAAAAAAAAACCAAAGACTTGCATCATCTTCTCTGGTTTGATACAATAAGGAATGTGATCATCTTACAAACAATCAAAAAGGGCATATTTCAGGTTATCAAAGAAAAGCCACACCAGATTACTTGAGCATGGAGACTTTGTGGGGCTCAGGTGTTCATGCTGGTGCCCCAGAAAACAACAATAGTAAATATGTGCTGCAAGTACCTCTGCTGTTTAGACACAGAGCTACCAAAAATGCTAGTGGTTTAACTCCACTGTTATCAGTTCTAAAAACACTGTTTGGACTGCCGATCTTTTGAGCTTATAAATCCTGCTTTTTTTGAGAAATGATATCAGAAACTTATCCATGTGAATTTAAATTAATCTCTTAATAGAATCCCATTAGGAAAGGATATATATTCCAACTAACATCCATATGACCAAGTGATATAAATACTGCCAATGGCAGATTTTTTCAAACATTAACAAAAAGAAATTAAAACCACAAATGTTTACTTGAAAGCTAAGAAAAGATTACTGTTAAAATAAATACCTTTTGTCTCTTTGCAATCAAAGTCTGAACAGTACATTTTCAATTTTTTAAAATAGTCCCTCCAAGGATTTGAATCCAACCTTACTAACTATTTGCACCACTGAAAATGCAGCATCTGATCCAAATCCTTTGTGTTTCCTCTAAGCTGGCACTTCGTATTTACAGATTTTGTTTTTCCAAAGTCCATAAGGTCTCTTACTGAACATGGAACTACCGCATGATTTTTCAGCAACTATATAAATCCTAAATTCAACTAAAAATATCCAGTAGGACACTGCCACACTATGGCACAATTTAGATTTGCAAGCAAGAGGAGAATAAAAACAATGACTCTGCTATATTTACTGTTGAGAACTGCAGTATTTGAACACTACTTAAACCAATCAGCCATGTTCATGAAGTAGCACGGGTGCCACTATAACTTGTTAGATAAAAACTTAGCTACAAAAATCTTTACGTGTAAAGAAATCCAAGTTGTCTCCAATGTTAGAGTTGACAAGGACAACAAAGATCACTTTTTATAAAAAGGCAAACAACCTTTGAGTACACAAACACTAGTTTGATGCAGCAGTCACTCAGTGCGAGGAGGAACTATTGAGATAGTCAATATCAAAGGCATTGCCTTCTCCAAAAATAGAATATGTTTATCTTTCTGGCTATAAAACAAAGAGCTTTTTCTACTTGGCAGTCCAACGTGGTCTGAAAGGTTGAATGTTAAATAATAACTGGGAAAGGGCTGAGAGGGGGTGGAGGAGAGAATTAGAGATCTCTTCCTAATAAAGTTTTTATCCTTCTCCTCTGCAGCAACACTACAGAACTTTGGCACACAGTTGCATCAAACTGGTTTATTTCTTTAGCTGCAACAGACGAAACTGCTTACAGAATTATACATGTTTCAAATAGTTGGCTCCTGGGGCCGTGTTCTAAACAGGATGCAAAAGCTCCACGACAAGACCTTCATAGCAACTTCTGGAAGTCTGCATTGCCAACTGTGAAGCATAGCATCCTGATAAGATTTAAATTTCATGGACAAGATTGTAACTACATTAGTTTCCCATCCAAAATCTTGGTTATCTTAACTACTCTATCTTTATCCTAATGCATATCTTCCACACCATTTGTTTCACAGAAAGACATAAATCAGGTTTGCATAAACATTACCAATACTATTTTTCAGCTCTTTATTCAAAACACTCTTTTTATAGTGCATTTCCACTAAATCAAACTGGCCGAGGTCAGGACAAGACTAATTATTTTGCCTGCAAGAACCTGCCACTATGAGAATCTCCCACCAGGCATAATAAAATACAAGCCAAGTACCTTGAGACTTGCATGCATATCCTATAATAATGCATTAAAAAATGATTATGTAAAGATTTGGGAATTTTATCGCTCCCACCTCCACTGCTATTGTCACAGTCTGCATTCACAAATATTAATATGAACTAGACATGCCAATTCTTTCCTACCATGATGTTTTATTCAAGTTTTAACCCCTTCATCCCAAACCAAACTCAATATATTGTGTGATATGATCATATGAAGACAACATTTACCTCATCTCAAAATATTTCCAGTTAAAGGAGACAGACAGTTAATACAAGTTCTCTTTCACACAACAACAGCTATCTTTAGGGCAGATATGCACCAAAGTAACTTCCAGATCTCAAGCCAACAACCTACAATACTGTTTAATTTCAACAGAAATGGCAAATGCATTAATTCAGAGAGTAGGTCTTTGCAAGCAATCCAGAATTCTGCCCTCTCACTTCAATCAAGATTCGTAACAGCAAGTTCTACGTTCTGTGGGGAGAAAGCCACCAGTCCTATAGACACGACTGTAAAGCCCTCATGAGAATGAACTGACTCAAAAGAGAACAGCACCGGGCTTGGTTTATCTTAAAGTTTATACTGACATAGAGATGTTGGCCAGCGATATGACAAAGAAAAACAACACTCCTGACTGACTAGCTATGATGACAAAAATCCCAATATAGATGCAGCTATGCCAACGGAAGAGTGCTTTTGTTGCCATAGTAACATCGTTTGGAAGGGTGTTCCATCACCGACAGAACTCCTTTCTGAGTTATACTGAGGCCCAGACTTTAAAAAGGTACTTAGGTGCTGCTGCACCTCAGGAGTGACTGTTAATGAGATTTAGGCTCTTCAGTGCCTGAACCTCTTTTGAAAATCTGACTCAGGCACCCAAACAAGTTAGTCACGGCACTGCTGACTGGAGCAATGCCTAAATATCTTTAAAAAAATCGAGGCCTGAGTCTACGTTAGATTCAGCAATGCTAACATAGGTTGTGTCTGTGCTACAGAGCCTAAATAAGATCTCCTTGTTACCTTGAGGTGTAATATCTTTGGGCTAAGCTTTTCAAGAGTGAATAGTGACTGAGTGCCCCAATTCTGGGTGTCACTGAAGTACCTTGAAAGGCCCTGATTTTTGTGCTGAGCACTTTCTGAAAAAAAAAAAAAAAATCAGACCTCTCTAAGGTTTCCCAAATTTGAGTATTGAAAAAACGAAAAAACAAAACTGAGGCATTCAAAGAAATCACTAGTCACTTTGGAAAATGTTGACTTTTAACAGAGCCCAAACAGTTCAACTCAGCAGCAAGTATTAAGGCATTTCTGTTCGTCTACACAGCACTTTCATATTTCTTAGAAGCATCATCTATTTTCTCCATACTCCTGTTGAGTACAGACATATCTCCTTTTCAGGCATGCATTTCCCTCAGTTAAGCATTTTAAAGAAGGATAATTTTGTTAAAAATATATATTATATAAAATACAAAAATATATTCTATTTAGAACCAGGACCTTAAGAACTGACTTCTTGCTACTCTCCATTCCCCCCCCCCCCACCTCATCACCTGTTAAAGATATAATATTCCATATCAAATTAGTGGGTATTCAGTCACATGGAAAAGATCAGTTATGATTAATTGCATTCTCAGTGCTGTTGAACATCTTTCTCAGATGAATCAAAATCATGCTTCATTGCCATGTATCATGCTTTCCTCTCCAACAAGCCATAGGAAACATCATACCTTCCTAAATTTCTCCATCTGCTTGTAAAGATCTGGATCCAGCTCTTGAGAGACATCTTTCATCCACAGTAGCGCTCCTCGGTATTCAGTCCGATACTGTTCCATTCGGTTTACTGTCAGCCATGTATCTGATATAGCCCTATATCTAAAAGTCTCCACCTCTTGGTACAGTCTGCATAAAGGAGTACGTAATGCCAACCTTAAAAAAAAGAGAGAATATCTTTACATCCATGTTATGGATTCTTTGTGCACAGGAGTCATGATTTTCACAATTACTTTCAGCTTCTCAAACCTTTTAGGAATCTTTTCAAGTGTATTTTTGATTAGGTGCAAAATTTATCAGTATATTGTCTAAATCTTTTAATTGACAAGTGAAATGAGTGAAGGGGAGTTACATTTAACAGTCACAAAACCTGTGAAAAAGCACCTGCCTTAATTTGTTACTAGTAACATATAACACAAGTACCAGGACTGTAATGTTAAACTGCATATTCAGTTAGTGGTAGGGTTAAGAATAGTTCCAGAGGGGTAGCCGTGTTAGTCTACTGCAGAAAAACAAACAGAGTCCTGTGCCACTTTTAAAGATTAACAGATTTATTTATCACATGAGCTTCATGGAAGAATGTAACCTTGATATCTGTAGGTGACATTAAAGTCACCAATCTAGCAGATAACTCATCTGATTTTTCATAGGAATTTGAATAATTCTGTTTACAAGCTATTTTTAAGGCATTTTCTGTCATATTCTCAGCCCAGCATCATGAAGAGGCAGTTAGGGACATCAGCTCCTTTACTCACTCCCATATTCTCACCTTAACAGGCTCTCAAAGAATCCTACCCACGACTAACCTGCCCTTCCTATCTCCTGTTGCCTTCCCATGCCTGTAGCCAGCAGCAGCCTCACCGGGACACACTAATAGAACAGTCTATTAGTAGCATGCAGCAGATTTAAAAGCTGGTTTAACTACCTACCCAGGGATTTCCCTGGCACAGGGGAATTTCTAGTTAGTGTAGGACTGGCATAGCCAGGGAACTATATCTGCCTGATCTTTGGTTCCTGAGCTGGCCGAAGACTGATTACACACAAAAAAAGCAGTACAGACTTGTTAGTGCCATGTGGAGCTGATGGAGGAGGGATTAATGCATATTTGTTGGCATTCTAAGAGAACCAAGGTTGCCATGTGCAAGGGTTTGCATATGTTGGATGTATGTCATGTGATTAACTGCAAACATGGATTTTCAAAAACATCCAAGTTACTTAGGAGCATAGTTAATGGGATCTGTGCTCATAAAAGAAGAGACCACTTGTGGTCATCCTTATTTGTGTTAACGGTCAAATTCTAACCCAAAATGAGCAACATATCAAACTCTCAATGTTCAGCACATGATACTTCATTCTGAGTCAAGCCGCTCTATTGTTCAGCTCAAGATGGAGTATTTCAAGCCAGTCATTTGAAACATCAGAGCATAGGATTTGGTCCAACATGAACAAAGCCATGGAGTAACATTTCCCTAATATCACTTATCTACTGAAGGTGACATACCTTTGCTGAGAAGAAAAGCAGAGGGCCTTTCCTGTGGCCTGCATCATTTTTCCTGCTCTAGTTTTATCCTGAGACCCCTGTGATCGAAGAAATTTTCCCAGTTCATTTTCTTCCTGAGACAAAACTAATGAAAAAAGAAATGAGTGGTCAGATGTGTAAAATTTAACAGGTTTTAAAAATTTCAACATAAAAAATAAAACAAGTCACTTCAGATCCAAGCAACACAGCACAAAAAAGCTTTTTCTGATTAACTTTCATGCAGTTTTTGCATTTATGAAACAAAAGATCAGATTCACTTGAGCATGCCTGTAAGTGTAATTTGGTGTCATGTAGAAAGCTTTCGTATAGTGTAATAAGAACCGCAAAATGATTTCTGGGCTGAAAGGCAACAGGAGAACATGCTATTTCTTGCTTGAATAAACATATTTACCTTCGTGAGATCATACGAAGGAGGCTACTGTGGCCTGACACTATTGTTTCTCTTGATAGTTTTTTTTTTTATTAAAGTTCACCAAGCCAGTTCCTCAGCTGATATAAAACAGCATAGCTGTATTGAAGCCAAAGTTGATTTATACCAGCTGAGGGCCTAGCCCCTTAATACCTCTCCCCTTTTCTATTACTGTACTATTTAGTTAGGGATTTAATTCTTCAGGCTAAACATGCAACTTTCTTTTAAGTCAATTGCTGGATGGGCTGCTTGCTTTACAATTCCACTGGTATTTCAAAAACTGCACCAATAAGAAAGTCTTTCCTGCTGTATTTTCTGAGGGATTGGAAGTGAGAATAGCAGAAAGCTGGGTATTCCTGCAATGGCAGTAAATAAACTGCATTTGGTTGTGGTCTTAAACCAGTTTGTGACAATGCAGGAAAGTCAGTCACTCTCGCCTCATGGCCCTCCTTTAGACCAGCTGTCCCCTACAGCAACCACTTTCTCCTGCTCCCCCAGATTAGAACTCTCCACACCTCCCTGTCTACCAGCCTCGTGGCCATCCACATGTCAGATCATATAGACTTTACATAAAAGAGGTGACATGTGAAGGGAGAGGGACATCATCATTATTGCAACTAAAATATCATTGAACAAATTATATTTCTAAATGTCAGCAAGGGCCACTTGTTAGTCAAATCCACTGTAGGCCCACACTGCATTCTAATTGAGTATGTTCCTCCCTATATATAATCTTCATACAAAAGACGTCATTTGGGTCACCACTCGACCACAGAACATTAACTTTGACACACTAAACTATTGTGCAACCTTACTTTCCCTCTAAATCTTGATACTTTGTCACAGACTCTTCTTGGGGGTTGGGTGGAGTTAGGGAAGAGAGAGAGCAGGAAAGTACTTACAATACTCGGCAGAATAGAACCAACCACTTCCACTTTTGTGAATCTCTCCCAAACCAGTCACCCTTCAGCTACTTTCTGCTTGAAACCATAAGCCCCCCCCCCCCCCCCCGCCCCCACGTGTGGTTTTCTGATCTGCCACTCATGACTGTCCATGTCAGGGTGAGTTTGACTACCTCTTCAGTCTTATGGCTGTGTTGTGTTGACCACTCCATCACCTCAACGCACACTAAATTCACATCCATCTGTGAAAAGCAACAAACCTCACCAAGAAAAAACACATTAAGACAAATTTGGAATTTCTAAAATAAGCCATTTCTGAATTTGGGTCAGCCAAGAAATTAGAGCCTAATTCTTGAATGCTTTCCAGTCTCCTGCATGTACTCCAGTGGCACCGCTGGACACCGGCACTTGGAACCCATGACCCAAATCTTTTAGCAAGTGCCCTGAGCCTATCCTGCTCCCTCAACCCACCGCCTCCCCATCCCTGCTACTGCTGCCCTCTCCCAGGCTAGGCCATGAGGAGCCACCCATCCTGAGAAGGTGGGCAGAATGGGGTGGAGCTGGCACTTGGGGGGCAGGCCAACACTGTGGGGTACCACGGCAGTGGCAGACAGGACAACATAGTGCATGTGGAAGGCTGGGACTGGCTAGCCCAATGGTGGGGCACACTGGCACTGTAGCGTGGCACAGGCTGGTACCTTGCTGGTGCTCTGGGCCAGCGGGGCTGGATTTATTTTGGTGGGCAGCAGGTCCCCTCTTAGCCTGAGGACTCAGCTGCAGCCCCTAGAGCCCCTGTACTGCAGGGACTTTAGGGGCTGCAGCCCAGGGCCCTGGGATAAGGAGGGCCCCACCAGCCCAGACCACTGCCAGCCTGTACCACGCTACAGCACCAGTCTGCCTTCCCCAATCCTGAGCTGGGCCCGTCCCAGCCCTGGCCCAGGGCTAGACTCACTGCTCTGCTGGTGCTGCCATGGTGCACAGCCCCATAACACTGGCCTTTTGAGCACCAGCCCCAACCTGCCACCTTGCTGGGGATGGAGTAGACAGCCCCACCCTCCGGCCAACCCCCTGCTATTGTGCCTGAGTTTTTTTGTTTGTTTGTTTTAAGAATTAGTGCCCCTGATGTATTCTGGTCTATCCTGACATATTATCACCCATGTACAATTTCAAGAGACTTGTCAGAGCTTGGCCAAATGAGGAGGTTAGTTTCAAAACTGGGTTAATAAAGGAAGGCTAGTTTCAAATGTCACTAGGATGAAGAGAGTAGCATTCACCCAGTGGTCATCTTCACTCTGTCACACATGAATTACTTCCATATTGCAGACTCACCTCGCTGTTTAACTGCTATAGTTAGTTATACTTACAACAAATTCTTTTTTGATAGAGTTCAATTGCTTTAAGCAACTCCATACATGTTCTCTGAATCGAATGGAACAGCTAAAATTGAACATAAAACAAGCAAATTATAAACAATAATAATACAGACTTTCCACCCTCCTGATGTGTGTGGGGTGGTGGTGAAAACCATGTCCCCCTCCCAGTAGGCTGGGGGTAAAACAGCACTCGCGGTTTACAGGAACCAACGCAGATCCCAGGCTGCTTCTGCTCTTCATATTTGGGTTGCCTTGGACTGGCAGCTGGAGCTCAAAGCAGTGCTCTGCACTTCAGCATCCTCACCTCCTACAGGTAAGTGGCTCCCTTCACGTGGCAAGTGGAGTTGGGGACACAGTGGCATAGCAAGGGTGGCCGGTGCCCGGGGGCAAAGCCTGTATTTGGGCTCCCTCTGGGCACCTCATGCCACCCCACACCTTGCAGGCCTCACCCCATCCCTGCACAGGGCAAAAGGGGTCTCAGCCCCACCCCCCAGGAGCCCCAGGGAAGGGAACACCTCTGAGAAGCTGCGGGGGAGTGGGGGGGCGGCAGGCCAGCTCTGCAAGGGCCAAATTCGAGGGGTGCCCCACCCAGTACTCCCGCCCTCCTCCTGCACAAGCCAAAATGGCGGGATGCTGGAGTGGGGGCCCATTCAACACTGTAGGGAGGGGGCCGGGGCCAGAGGCTTGCCTCCCTCCATTCGTCCCCCATTGCTATGCCACTCTGGGGACAGGAAACCCAGATGTGCCGAACTTTAAGATGCAGTACAGGCTCAATATAGTATTTGCTTTCTTTCCCCACCCTCGCACCTGCTTTGATGCTGCCTGATTGCTTCCTTCTGGTTCCACATGGTGTTCGATTGACTGGTCAGTTCGTAACTCTGGTGTTCATATCTTTGAGGTTTTTCTCTATCTAGGAAACTCCATTTAGGGTGGCAAGTAGTATGCATGTTATTTCTATTAAAGAAATAACGAACTTTATATGAACTTGTATTGCCCAGGAAAGAGCTGGGCAGTACAAGACATACATATCTGGGGGGAAATCTAAGACTGGGAGTGTATTGCTCTCACCATGCAGTAGAATTAAGGCTGGTAAGAGCCAAGGTATGGCTGGCTGGCTTCAACATGCAGAGAGAGATAGCTGGCAGCGATTTACATGCTGGAAGGTGTTTGTGAGCAGTCTAGGCTAGAGCAGGAAAGTAGTGTAAAGAGCCCCCCAAGACAGAGGGCAGGGGTGACAGAGCTACTCAATCTCGATTGTATCCTGGTATATCACAGTATAAAGACATTATGAAGGGTTTTAGGTATAATATTGGTCCTGTTCTAAAGTAAGTACAGTTTTACAGGAGAAAAAATGATAAAATGCCAGTAAATCTCTTATATTTACACAGCAATTTTCAAGCAGCATTCAAAGGACTGCTAAACGATGATCATCTACAGACCTTCTGTGGCAGCAGCTCTACACAACAGTTTGAATGAAGAATTTACCCAGATTAAAACTACTGGAGAAACAAATAGGTATGAAATCACTTTCCAAGTTTTAGCATTGGACCCACTGAACCAATAGAAAAACTCCAATTGACTTCAGCGGAGCAAAGATTTCACCCCAATATTTTGAGAGCAGGTGAAAAATTGTTTAGCTTCACCATTCCATAGCTTAAACTTTTACCACCACCACGATGATGGTATTTTATAGCACCCCCAAACACGTTTTCTTTTAATAATCTGTAAATTCAGCTGCAACAGTTGAACACTCTTTCCAATGCTTTTCTATTTTGCATAGTGAGAACTATAAAATGTTCATTGCTAAGCAAAATACTGCTGGGGTGAGGTTAGTCTGTTTGTTGTTATTTTAAAAGACATAGTTAACACTAGAAGACATCGAAGAATGCAGTACTCCCACCCCTGACCACACATCAGATTATACACAAAAAAACAAATATATGGCACACATACATATATAGATATGATCATATCAGATTTTTCAAAAAGATTTCAGTCATTAATGCCTACTGTAAATTCAATACGAACCTCTAGTTTAGCATCCAGGTCTGCATCTGAAGCCACAACATGTTCATCTTCCTTCTTTCCTGTGACTTTAATAAGGGTTTGTTTTGTTTTCCAGTATTTCTGCTGCATTTTATTGACCACAGATTTTTCTTGGCTTTGAGCATACTGGTCATAAAATTCCCTTGAATAACTGCTAAAATATGCAAGAAACAAAATTATAATGCTTGATTAATAAAAAGAATAAGACTCTGAAAGGTTTTTTTAAAAAACAAAACAAAACAAACATTTTATTGGATTTTAAGGAATTCCAATAAAAAGAAGAGGGGGGCAAAAAGGAAAATTCATTACCACCACATGTATTATTATATTTAATGCACACATATATTTTCTTTTTTTGTAAAACTACATAAAAGAGAGGGTTACAGTAACTGAGGTTATTCAAGATGCGTGTCCCTGCGGGTGCTCCATTTTAGGTGTTGGCATGTTCTTGCATCATTGATTGAAGATTCTCATGCTCATTCAGGTTGTGGATGCAGCGTGGTTGTCTTGTGGTGCATTGGTGTCCTTGTCGGCACCCATGTGACCTGATCCCCTCAGTTCCTTCTCTACTGCGAAGCCCATCTTGCGACTCTAAAGTAGAGGAGGGTGGGTGGTGAAGCACTCACAGGGACACACATCTTGAAGAACCTATGGTACTGCAGAAGGTGAGTAACCTTTTCTTCTTCTTCAAGTAGTGTCCCTCTGGGTGCTCCACCTTAGGGCCAGAGCAAGAGTCCAAACCAGTACCCCTAGCTGTTTGGAGGGACGTCAGAGTTAGTAGGCTATAAGAATGAAAGTACTGAAAAACTGATTGCAGCACCTGTCTGTGCTGCCTGGTCAATTGCATAGTGTTTGATAAAAGTGTGGGGCAAAAGTCCAAGTGGCAGCCTTGCATATTTCCGTAATTGACACATTCCTTAGGAAGGCTGTGGAGGTGGATATGGCTCTTGTTGAATGTGTCCTAATACGTTGTGGTGGTGGAACACTTGATGGTTCATAGCATGTTTAAATGCATCACAAGATCCACTTTCATGGCCTTTGTTTTGATATGGCTAATCCCTTGGATCTCTTGGCAATGAAGCTTAGGAGCAGATACGAATTCCTTTCTTCTGTCAAGATAAAAGGCTAGGGCACAATGTACATCTAGAGTCTGAAGAAGTGAATGTTGGTGCCTTATTCTCTGTAACAGAGATAGAAAACTTTTTTGAACTCATGCTATGCTGAGTACGTGAAGATTCAACAGTATCTTTGGTGTCGGTTCTTTTGGTGAGTGGACTAGGTCTCTTTTTGTGAGAGTCATGACTGAGATGTCCTTTTGAGGTGGTCTTTTCTTGTGGGGCTGATTTAGCTTGCCCTGGGTCAGAGGCAGGTCTGACAGACTGTTCTATGAGGAATAATTTGAGACAAAGCTGGGGGAACCAGGCATATCTCCGTTGGTAAAGATAGAAATTAATAGAGTTAGGGCAGACGTCTGCAACCTGTAGTTCTGGAGCCACATGCGGCTCTTTGGCTGCCCCCTTGTGGCTCCAGGCTTTGCCCCACCCAGAATGGGGGAGCCTGTGGGTGGCCCACTCCTGGTTCTGGGCTCCCCCCCACCATTGGAGGACACTGTAGGGGGCTGCTGGTTCTGCGCTCCTCCCGCCCCACACACCAGGGGACCCTGTGACAGGCACCCTGGCCCAGCTTACAGCTCCCCCACCAGGAAGCTACACCTAGTGTGGCTCTCAAAACACTTGGTTATTGAAGGAATTTTATAAAATGGCTCATTATCTTTTGGGCTACCGACCTCTGAGTTAGGGAAAGAGAATGAGGAAAGGGAAGAAAATATATTGTGACAAACTGAGTACTCTCAGTCCCTGTGAGTCCTGTGCTTCATGTAGTAGCAGCGAGCTGAGGCACAGTTCTCCGACCTTCAAACCCTCAGTGCTATGGATCCTCAGTCCCTCCTACCATGGGGCTGGGCTCTCCGCCCCACAGGCTGCTGGGCCTGAGGCCCAGCTGCGCTGGGCAAACTTGCCCTAACTGCCTGTACCTCCTAGATGCTGTCAATAACAGCTACTGGTCAGCTCTCCTCCACTCTTCTTTGCTCTGCTCTCCTCCACACACCAAATTATGCTCCTCTCTCCACCTCCAAACAACACATCCAAATTCCCTCACTGCCTAGCTGCTACTGGGGCTTTTTATCGTCTACCCTTAATTGGAGTCAGGTGCCTTAATTGGCTCAAAGCAGCCCCATCCCAGCTACCCTGAGAACAGGGCCACGCTGAGCCTGGGACTGATCTCCCTGTTTTCCACCCCCCTGATTAGTTAGAGAGGAGAAAGACAGGGAGAAAGATATTCTGCTGCTGCTGCTGCTGAAGGGAGGTCTTGCTGGCCTCCTTCCCTCCCACCCCTATCCTGAGGGAGGGAGGGGCCCCACTGCCACTGCCGTTACCACCACCTGCAGAACAGCCCTCCTGGCCAGCCAATCCTTGCTGCTGCTGCTGCTGCTGCGGCGCTTGGAGCCTGCTGTCTTGACCACCACCACCAGTGAGGAAGAGGAGAATAGGGACTGTTTTCTCTGTTCCTGCTGCTGCTGCTGGGGGAGAGCTCAAAAACAACAGGAGCTGTGGAGGGGTGGTTTGTTTTGGACCCTGAGTGACTGTGCCATCTCTGCTCTTCTGGTGGTGGGGTAAGAACTGGTGCTGCGGCAGGGAGAGGGGGGGGTGGTGTGGAGCCCTCCCTGCCAGTTCCATCTACTCTCCACCCACCCAACCACCACCACCATTGTTGCCACCCCTCCACTAACCCCCAGCCACCGACTGCTTCGCCTCCTCGCCTCAAGGCTGCAGCTTGCTCTCTTACCACCTGGGACTGTTGTGGCAGCAAGGACACTTCCCCAGCCAGACGCACATTTCCCCCCCTCCCTCATTACCTGGACTTTACCCTTCCCTCCCAAACCACTTTGGCCCAGGGCTTCCCCACCCTCTGTATTGCCTTCCAGCTGGTCCAGAGCAGCCTACCTCGCCATCTTTCCTCCCCACCACTCCACTCCCATTGTAGCCTGTCCTGCCCACCCCTTATTTTGCCTTTCCCCTTCCCTTGCCCTTTTAGACTTTGTTTAGTTCCCTTTGAGTGTTAGTTTTTTCGGGTTCCCCGCCCCGCCCCATTCCTTCAGCATTTGTTTGGGTTCCCTGTCCCTTTTTCACCCCATAGTTTCCCTTGCTTCCTTGCCCTGCCTCACTCTTGGCTTCCGTTACTCCTTTTGTCCCCTCTCCCATTTGCTTAGCTGCTCCTATTTTGCCCCACCCTGCCCTTTTGGTGTGCCCATGCTCCACCAGGGCCCGTGAGCCCCAGAAGCCCTTTTTTGTTGGACCCCCTCCACTGCACCCCCTGATGCTATTGTGACCCTTCATTTACCCAGTGCCGCCGGAGGAGCCGGTACTCCCTTCATCCCCTACTGGGTCCCCATACCCATCCCTTTTTGGCGCCCTCCTCCCCTGCCTGCAGCCTAGCAGGGAGGAGTGGTTTGCCAACCTACCTTTCCCTCCCTGATCCCCCACCCCCACCCCCACCCCCACCCCAGTTACAGCCTCCTCCCCTGTTGCTGCCTAGTGGGAGGAGTGGTCTCCCCTAGCCCTTCCTTTGTCCCTGCCCACTGCCTCAGTGTCTGCCCCTGTCCCCCCACTAATGGATGTAGACCCTGCCCCCATTCCACTTGCTCCCCTTCCTAAGCCTGCTCCCCTGTCCACTTCTGCAGCTACCTCTTTGACTGCTGCTTCTGTTACCACCATTGCCCCCCCAGGGTCTTCGGCAACGGCGGGCATGGGAGGGGCCTCCACCTCTGCTGCTGCGGGCTCCTCGGCTGGTCGGAAGAGCAAGGGGAAAAAGGTGAGCAAGAACTCTGCCGCTGCTGCGGCCCCACCATCAGCCGCGGCCCCTTCTTCCCCTGCCATTCACTCCACCAGCTCTGGGGGCACTTCCACCCGCAGAGCATACGCCCAGGTAGCCACCACCCCTCCACCCACCGCCACCACTGAACCATCTGCCTGGGCTGCTTCCTTGAATAACATCTCGAGGGGCTGGGGCCCCTTCACCACCCTAACCAGGAGGCATGGAGTCTGTTGCCTCCTGGTGGCTGCCTTGCCCCATGTAGAAACCTACGTGTGGGCATTGGCACAGGTGGTGGGGCCCTCGGCCATCATGGCGGCCTCCAAGATATATGGGAAGGTCATCTTCCCGATATTATCCTGACTCCTTCCTTGGCCCCTTCCCCTACTGCTGCTGCCCCCGGGATCGTGTCCTTTCTCTTTCCACCTAATGATTCCCGGGGGACAGTTTTCATGCCTCCCTCTATCCCTGGGGCTGCTGTCTTCCCCCAGCTGCAATTCCCCCCTATGCCAGGGGTTCAGTCGGGCGACATGGTGCCTGCAACATCCGTGCCTTGTCT
The DNA here is from genome assembly GCA_007922175.1 of Pelusios castaneus. NCBI lineage: Eukaryota > Metazoa > Chordata > Testudines > Pelomedusidae > Pelusios > Pelusios castaneus. Next base: position 229,299 of record ML685787.1, read on the forward strand.
GTCTGTCCCGGCTGGCTGCAGGGCCGCTCTGGGGACCTGACTGGAGGACAGCCGGGGGCCTTCCGTCCCGGCTGACCTAGCGCTGCAGGATGAGCTGCGCATGTTCCTGGCTGACACTCGTGGGGCCAGGAATCGAGTGCAGCTAGCCCTGCATCGCTGGGGGGATTTCCCCCTTGTCCTCCGGGCCATGAGGGCCATCTTGAAGGAGGGAAAATGGACTGGGAGGCAGGATGCCATGGCATACCAGAGGACCCGCAGCTTCCATGACTCCCTCATGGCTTTTGGGGTTAGTCACGGATTGCTGCAGGGCCCGACGGAGGCTGTGGGTGGTCCTGCCCCTCAGGATCCTCCCCAGCCCTCCTCATGGCTCCAATCAACTTTGCCACCTTAAACACCAGGGTCTGTAGGATGGGTCTCTGCAGAATCCAGGTGCTCTCCTTCCTTCGGGAAGGGGGTTACTCGGTGGTTTTCCTGCAGGAGACCCATACAGATCCAGCCGCAGAGGCCAGCTGGCGGCTGGAGTGGGAGGGCGGTGTGTTTTTAAGCCACCTCTCCATCCGACAAGGCGGAGTGGCCACCCTGTTCTCCCCTGACCTACAGCCCGAGGTGCTAGGGGTTGCCGAGGTTGTGCCGGGCCACCTGCTGCACCTCCGGGTCTGGGTAGATGAGCTAGCATTGAATCTGCTTCAACGTCTATGCCCCGACCTCGGCCCCGGAGAGGGTGTGTTTCTTTTAGCAGGCATCCGTCTTCCTCAGCACATTGGATCCTCAGGAGTGCCTGGTCCTGGGCGGGGACTTTAACATCACCCTCAAGGAACGGGACCACACAGGAATCGAGCAGTGCCCAGCGGCCGCAGAGGTCCTCAGGGAGATCATAGACCATCACTCCCTGATGGATGACTGGTGTGACCATCACCTGGACGACACTGTCACCTTCACCTTTGTCCAGGTGGGGGAAGATCGGTCGCACCACTCCTGGTTGGACTGCATCTATCTCTCATGGCACTATCTTGTGCGAGCCCACTCCTCCAGCGTCCAGCCGGCCCCGTTCTCGGATCACCATCTGGTGACCATGACAGCCTCTCTCATGGCAGAGAGGCTGGGGCCAGCCTACTGGCATTTTAATAATAGCCCACTGGAGGACTTGGGCTTCGTGGCGTCCTTCTGGGAGTTCTGGCTGGCCTGGTGGGGCAAAGGCCCACCTTTCTCTTGACACGGCGTTGGTGGGACATGGGGAACATGCACACTCGGCTCTTCTGCCGAGACTACACTCAGGGGGCCAGCCAGCAGAGGGATGCAGCAATAGAGCAGCTGGAGCGGGAGGTCTTAGAGCTGGAGAGGCGTCTAGCCACCAGCCCTGAGGATCCATCCTTCTGTGGAGCGTTTCAGGAGAAGCGGGAGGAGCTCCGGGCCCTCGAGGACCTGTGGAGCCTTCATTTGATCCCGTATCTGTCTTCTTTGGGAGATGGATCTCAGTTCCCGCTTCTTCTATGCCCTGGAGAAATGGAGGGGGCCAAAGAAATATGTCACCTGCCTCCTCGCTAAGGATGGCACCCCCCTCACAGATCAAGTGGAGATGAGTGGAAGGGCCGGAGGCTTCTACGCCAGCCTTTTCTCTCCAGATCCGACCGAAGCCGCCGCCTGCAAGGTACTCTGGAATGAACTTTCCACAGTCAGCAAGGGTAACCGGGACTGGCTAGAGCTACCTCTCACTCTGGCCGAGTTCTCGGAAGCTCTCCATCTCATGCCCACCAATAAATCCCCGGGTATGGATGGGTTGACCATGGAATTCTACCGCGTATTCTGGGACGTCCTCAGCCCAGACCTCACCATCGTCTGGGCCAAGTCCGAGGGAAGCGAAGTGCTCCGGGATCTCTTGGAGCTCGGGTGTAGGGATGGTCTGTCATTCGCCCTCCTGGCCCTGGACCAGGAGAAGGCATTGGAGAAGGACGGATCACAGGTATCTCCTGGGCACCCTGCAGGTGTTCGGCTTCAGACCCCGTTTTGTGGGGTTTCTCCAGGTGCTGTACACCTCCACAGAGTGCCTGGTCAAGCTTAATTGGACCCTGACCGAACTGGTCAGCTTTGGGTGAGGAGTACGTCAAGGCTGTCCGTTGTCAGGCCAGCTGTACGCTCTGGCTGTGGAGCCCTTCCTCTGTCTCCTCCGTCAGAGGTTGATGGGGTTGGTGCTTCACAAGCCAGAGCTGAGGCTGGTCCTGTCAGCGTACACCAATGACGTGCTCCTCGTGGTCCAGGACCCGGGAGACCTGGAGCGGTTGGAGGTCTGCCTGGCCATCTATTTGGCAACCTCCTCCACCCGGGTTAACTGGGTCAAGAGCTCTGGCCTGATGGTAGGGGCCAGGTGGCCGGCAGGCTGCTTCCCACCTGCGCTTCAAGCCATTCAGTGGAGTGCGGCTCCACTGCTCTATCTCGGCGTTTTCCTTTCTGCCACGCATCCCTCCCTGGATGAGAACCGGCGAGATTTAGAGGACAGGGTGTCTGAGCGGCTGCAGAGATGGACAGGACTGCAGCGGTGCCTCTCCCTTCATGGGAGGGCACTGGTCATCAACCAACTTGTCCTGTCCATGCTGTGGCACCAGCTCAACACCCTGGTCCCATCCCCGAGTTTCCTGGCCAACCATCAGAAGACAATTCTGGGGTTCTTTTGGCCAGGACTGCACTGGGTCTCTGCATGGCTCCTGAGTCTTCCCCTGGAGGAAGGATGGCAGGGCCTGTCCTGTATCTACAGCCGAGTCCATGGCTTCTGACTCCAGGCCCTGCAGAGATTCCTTTACAGTGCAGGTAGTCCGGCGTGGAGCCACTTGGCGTACACCTTCCTCCGCTGCTACCGAGGGCTCCGATATGACCGGCAGCTCTTTTACATCTACCCAAGAGGTTTTCCGCGAGACCTCTCTGAGCTGCCGGCCTTCTACCAGGACCTCCTCCACACCTGGAGGCTCATCTCAGCCTCCAGGTCCCTTTTGCCCACCAAAGGGGAGGTCCTCCTCGTGGAGCCCCTGCTACACAATACCCATCATGGTGGTGGAGGCCTCCTCCGTGAGGCGGAGGTTGGTCCTGGCAGGCATCACCAAAGTCAGAGACCTCCTGACTATGCCCGGGGGGAGTGGGTGGATTTCACCTGGCTCAGGACCTACTACCACCAGCAGAGGGTGAGGACCCTCGGTGGGCCAACCTGTATGCCTCCTTGACACCGTGGCCCGCCGGGGACATCAGTTGGCGGCTCCTCCACAGAGCCATGAGCATGGGCATCTACTTGGCGCGGTTCACCCCTTGCCCCGATACCTGTCCATTCTGTAGCATGAGGAAGACTCTGTCGCATGCATATCTGGAGTGCGCCAGGTTCCAGCCCCTATTGAGGTTCTGGCTGCACTTCTCCCCACACTTGTTCCTTTATGCACTCCCCATCCGTGGCCCCACAAAGTTGCGAGACCTCCTCACCAACCTCCTCCTGGCCCTCGCTAAAGTGGCCATCTACAAGACCAGAGAGAGGAGGTTGGCAGAGGGGGGTGTCTGTGACTGTGGGGCCTATTTCCGGTCCCTTGTCCGATCATGTCTCCAGGCATGTTCCTCTGGGCAGCATCTGCTGGCTCCCTCGATACCTTCCGGGAGCAGTGGTCGCTGTCCAGGGTTCTTTGCTTGAAGTCCCCTTCTGAGTCCCTAATTTTGAACCTGTGATCCTCACACCCCTTCCTGTTTTTTCATTAGTTGTCCCCCGAATTCAATTGGATCCGGGTCCATGCCTCCTCCCCTTAGGCTGGGCGAGGGGTTTTAGCAGTGCCCGCCCACTTCCCAGTCCCCAAATAGGACCACCCTCCTGTAGCCATCAGGCCTGGCTCTGTCACTATATAAATTAGTTAACTGAGGTTATGCGGAAGGAGAAATGAGGAGAAAAACCTGAGGAAAACTATTTTCTTATCTATAATAGGGAATAACTGAAGTTGGTGAGCTGAGGAATGGCTAGGAACTCCACCTTCGACTGTGGATAGTTGAGAAAGAACTGAGGGGGTCGGGTCGTGTGTGTACCGAAAAGGGAGCCAACAGCACCACAACATAACCACAGTGCATGCACAACCCAGATGAGCACTGATAGCAAAAATCTCCAATCAACGACACGAGGATGCGCCGGCACTTGAAGCTGAGCACCCAGAAGCACGCTACTCGAAGATTTACAAATTAAGAACAAATACTTGTGGTTAGGAAATAAATGCTGAAATGTTCAAATCCTAAACTTGAAGTTGCAATTAATGCTCATGGCTACCAAATATATAGCAAATTCTCCAATTCCTTTTAGCTGAAAGAGGTATTGGCATGACTCAATATATATGTGAATGTTTCCAATTTTATTTTTGGAAACATTCAAACGGCTCCTAATTTGAATATGGTAAATTGGTAGTGTTGCCAATCATCAATATTTAGCTGTGAAAAATTCTTCCAATATTATAGAATGTTTTATAGTAGAAGTGATAAAAATGCCTCAATTTGTGTTTTCATCTACTTGTTCTGTAATCATTTTTTTTATTTAAATATTGGGAGAAATTTAAGGTGGAATCCTGGCCCCACTGAAGGGCTGCAGCAGAAAACTGTCATGGTCTTCAACAGGTCCAGGATTTTACCCTGAATATCAATCTTGTATGTAAACAGATTGAGTTGCAGAGAGGGATGGTGCAATGAATAGAGGAACAAGCAGAAGTACCCCATCCTGTTCAAACTGCCAGGCACTAGATGAAGTCTGATACTCCAACTGTATTCTATTCAAAGGGAAGAAGCAGGATGATTCTTAATTGTGTGCAACCTGTACATATTTTCCAGATTATTTTCCACTGGGAGATGATTTTACATCTCTTTTGTAAACTTGTTAAAGTGGCAGCCGAAATAGAAATCTCATGCTTTTACAATATTGGCTTAAACCATATGAGGCACAGAACATTTAGCTTCTCAATATAACACACACATCTCATGAATAGTTAATTATTAACTTCAGTGGAAACAGAATCCCTAATCTGTAAATAATGGAAAAACTGCATTAATTTTGCAAATATTTGAAAGCAGTAGGTTTGTTAATATTAAAATTATGTCAAATAATTATTCAAGAAGAGTTTAAATGATTCAATATTTGTGGAAAAAAATATATGAAAGCTTAGTTATGTCCCTATGGTTCATAGCCACATACGGTTTACATACATTAGAAAATTTAATTGAATGACAGCACTACATTGTCTGATTTAATGATTTTCTAAGAGGTATATAAACACAGAGCACCTTTTTGACTTTTTCAAGAAAGAATCTTATTCAACCTAAACATGCGTATAAGATTTGAACCACACTGGAGATCCTCATGTTTTCAATTATTTTTTGCTGCAGCACAAAATATACAATAAAGGCAAAACATGTCAAATTCAATTTAGTGTGCTATTCTTTGTAAACTAATTGCACAAATATTGACAGAGGGTAGCACATTAAGTCAGGTGAAATGTGTAATATATTTTGCGACACAGCAAATATTTAATTGAAGTTTTAATCCTATTATTAAAGAGAGAACCCAAAGAATACTCATCATGAAGATCTACATAAAGATAAGAATTTTCCAGACAGATCTCTTTTGAGGACCAGGATCTTAATTCTTAGAGAAGGTCAGATTTTATCTGTAACAAAAATGACAGCTTTCCTTTAAAAATCAAATATAAATGATTTCAAAATCACTTTAAGGAAAAATGTATAATTAATTTAAACACACACTTGTTAAAACAAACATGCGTTAAAACTTGTTTTGTTAAAAGGACTAAATGGGAAATGAAAGTCTATAGTTCATGTTTTGGGATACCTTAAGTTTCAGACCTGAACTCTGGTTAGAACAGGCAGACTGCTGTGCTCCGTGGAAGTCAATAGGGCAGTATCTCAATAGATCACAACACAGGATCAAGGCCCCAGTGTTTCACCTTACATTTCTATTTCCTTTGAGGTCAAGGGGAACGCATTGGGGGCACAGATGGGCTACATATAGCAAAAAAGAAAATTGGTTTATTAAAAGTTACAGATTTAGAGAATTCTAAATAATTAATACCCAAATATGGAAGAAACCAGGGGACTATGACCTCTTATCAATTTCTAATTATAACAGAAAAGCTACTTTTTAAAATTTGATTTTAAAAAAATTACTCTTTATGTATGAAGTTTGATCATAATTTTTAAAGTGTACCTTTTATGAGGAACTGAATGTTGAATATATTCTATAGACAGGATAACTGAACAGAAGAAGCCTTTGTACCATAGGACAATTTTGTGAACAACACTCTTCAGTACTATATATTGTCAACCTTGATTATTATATGCTGAGTAATCATAAATATGTTTAAATTTTACAATAATGTAACTGAACTTTATAACAATTATAACTAAAGTAGTACCTATTTTTGTTATAAAGTTAAATGATGTGCATAAATCCTTTAAACCCAACTCTGTTTATAAAACAGAAGATTTATAATTAACATGCTTGTTTTTCATCTAGTCCATTCATTTCTTTTTCCATTACTTGATCATCTGACAGTTTTTTTCAATCTGTCCTCACTGGGGATATTATGTCAAAGACCGGATGAGAAAACATAAAGGCTATGTTTACACTTACTAAAATTAGTTTGAATTAGTTAGTTCAAACTAACTAATTTGAACTAATTTTAGTTAGTTCGAATTAACCTAATTCGAACTAGAAAAAATTAGTTCGAACTAAGCAAGTGCCATGAATGGCACTTGCTTAGTTCGAATTAGCGATCTCCATTGATTTCAATGGGCCGGTTAGTTCGAACTAAGAAATTAGTTCAAACTAACATGGCCAAATTGGTTAATTCGAACTAACTAGTTCGAATTAACCCTTACTTCTAATACCCTATTCGAAGTTATTAGTTCGAATTAAGGAAGCCCTTAATTCGAACTAATTAAAGCCTAGTGTAGCCATGGCTTTAGTTAGTTCGAATTAAGCTTCCTTAATTTGAACTAACTTGCCAGTGTGGACATAGCCAAAATCTGATATGTATAGACAGCAACACTTCAGCATGTATCTCCTAATTTTATTAGCACAACAGGTTAAAAATATAAAGTTACTTACTACTTATGGCCATCCATGTTTCTTTAGTTTCTTCAGACACTACACATAAAAAATAAAGCATATGATCACTTGAATTGAATTTAGAATAAAACTGAAATAATCTCTTTAAGTAGACATCTAATTACACATGTATAGCATCCTTCTTTCCATATTTTCCCAAAATACTTCAGAAACCATGTACCAAATGCTGCCCTCATATACACACATGGAACTTGACTACCCTGATACTTAGGAAATTTTTCCTAACATCTAATCCAGCTCTCCACTGATGCAGAATAAAGCTATTCTTGTCCTACCTTCAGTGGAAATGTAGAACCATTTGTTGTTGTCCTCTTCATAGTAGCCCTTAATATATATGTTAAACATATATAAAAACTTATCAGGAGCTGCTCAGTCTTTTCTCAAGACTAACTATGCCCAGGTTTTTTTGTTTTGTTTTTTGGGGGTTTTTCTTTTTTAAATGCTTCCTTATAGGTCAGGTTCTTCAAAAAATGAAAAAAGCTTTGTTACTTTCCTCTTTGGACTTTTTCTAATTTCTCCACATCTTTCACAAATCATGATGCCCAGAATTGGGCACAATACTCCAGCAGAGGCCTCACCAATGCTGTGAAGAATGGGGCAATTACCTCCCACGCCTTACATACACACTCCTGTTATTACATCCCAGAATGATATTAGCCTTTTTTTTTTTCCAGTGGTATCACATTGTTGTCAATCCACTGTAACACCCAGATCGTTTTCAGCAGTACTACTGCCTAGCCTGTTACTCCCCATTTTGTAGCTGTACATTTGATTTTTCCTTCCTACGTGAACTACTTGGCATTTGCCTTTATTGAATTTCATCATGTTGATTTCAGACTAAATTCTTTAATTTGTCCGGGTCCTTTTGAATTCTAACCTTGACCTCTAAAGTGCTTGTAATCCCTCTTGTGTATGTGTTATAGACCGTGTTGATAGTGCAACCTATTAATATGGTTACCTGATCCTTCCCAATAAAAGGAACTGTTTTCAGTGGGCCTGTAATTCTGCAAGGCTTTGATCATTCAGGCTTAAATTTTACAGGCCAGGATCTGCTCAAGCTGAATATTTCTGCAAAATTTCAGTCAAAACAATTCAGGCAGTTTCCCAGAAGGCGGCTAGGGAAAAAAAAAATCACTGTTTTACCCATGTTAAAGAACTGTGATAACTTTAAAAAAAATATATATATTTTTTTTAAAAAGGCAAAACTTTAGTACCTCTATACTTTAGAGCAGGGACTTGAAATATTGCAGGAGGCAGCATATGTGGAGATGTATCTTTTGCCATCCCTGTGAAAATCTGCCCAAATTTGGCCAAGTTATGAGCTTTTGAAAAAACAGTTGGCAGAGATGCTCAGTAGAGTCGTCTTAGCGTTAGCAGCTAAAATCTGAAGATTCTAACCTCACTGAGCATGCTCAAGCCTTTCACAGCTGCTATGTGAGACCCAAGTGCACATGCACAATCCCCACAGAATGATTGAGCATGCTCCCTCCATTTCAGGGAGCACTATACTGAAGCCAGATTTACTTCGTAATGGCTGCTTTCGATTGGAGTGGGTTTAGGCACCAGAATAGAGAGTAGAGAATCTGTTTCTTCTGTGCTCTCAGTAAACCCCTTGCTGGCAACCACACAGAATTGAGGAAGGAGCCATTTGATCTGAATACACAGGAGACAAAAGCTGGTTCTGGTGATAAGGAGCTGATTGATAACAGGAGTTTGGTGAGACTGTGTTACTTGTCAGCTCTGTGCTCTTGGGGAACCAGGGCACAGTACCCAACCTCTCTGACTCTGAACCCCTCCCCCTCACCTCTGCTTGAACTAGAAATCAAAAGCAATGAAAAGACAGTGGGAGACCTTTCCACACAAGGGTGATAAGGTTAAGGCAACTCCCCAAGCCTCATCTACATGGAACAGAAAACAGAGAACCTCATTTACATCAAAGATGGAACAAGAATTCTGAATGAAGAACCAAGCTCCAAGGCAGAAACTGGTGCCACACATAACTCTAGGATCCGCACTGCATGATGGGGAATATTTATTCCTGATGTTAATGAACCCACACCCCACACTCAGCTCCATAGTTATCAGACCAATTCTAATCTAATACTTTAGTGATATCCAAAATACTGAATCCGCTTGATTGCACTGTGAGCTCCCACAATGTAACAAAATTGCCCAAAGCCAGGAATGATCAGTACCTATTGTTCAGCCTAAACAGAACAACTCTGGTATACTCCCTTAAGTCAAAATTTACCCATAAAAAAACCTAGTGTTTTCCCTTGAACCAGTGTTCCTTCCCTACAAAACCTTCTACCCAAGTTCAAAACTCTGTCGTGATGCCTGAATACAAATGCTGCATCAGTTCCACTGGGACTTCATCTTTGCCGGAGTTGATTATTTGTGTTGGGATCTGGATTTGCCCCTTACTGCCTACAGAATAACTTTTTTAAAAAATGCACTCTGCTTAATTTGATATCTTTACATAAAGCAGAATTATGTTCCACATAATGTAAAAATACAGGATTGTTTGGTGTCAAATTCAGATAATGCAGGGAAGCGAGCCAAGTGTTTTTACATGTTGATGATGATCAGATATTCACAGATTCACTTTCCCAAAAGTTGAGATTAACTCGAGTTATTTGGTGTAGCATAAGATAAGAAATGATGCTAGAAAATAAGTGAGCCTAAAGATTGTAAACGGAAATGCAATTCAGGAGATATGTTATTAGATAGGCCTAAGGTCCACCATGAGTGTAATCAGTTAACCAGCAGAATGGAGTTTACAGTAGCGTTCTTGTTTGCACGGAAACACGATGTATTTTCACAGGCACGAAGAGGATCTGTACAATTAGAAGATTTTCTAGCATTACTAGATGCACTAGAGATGGCTCACTACAGAAACTGAGACATTTTGTTTGTCATGTTACAAGAAGGAGACTTAGTGGAAAAAGTGCCAGTGAGAAAGTAGAGTGATTCAGGTTAATAGTAATATCTGTGAAACAGTGTATAAACCAGGTGTTGTTTTATTTGCTATTAATAATTAATAATATATTTAAAGTTACACAGTAGTTATAACCTCTACCTTTCACCTGTCCCTGGCCTTCTGAAACATTCTTCTATTTTTCATCCTTGTTTTGTGCTTAGAGTTGAATTTTTGAGCCAAAGGGTTTCAGACATTTTTCAGTTTGAGAATAATAAAAGTGAAGAGCAGAACACCTTCCCCCACACTTCCTTACTGCAGAATTTACCCCACATGCCTCAAGTTTGTTTTTGTTTTTAAATAGAGATTTCATTATGGTCATTTCAAAATTGGATGTAATGCTCAGTGTAATGCTCAGGGTTCGGGGTGGTGTGTGGGGGTTGGGAGGGGCGGGGGGTATAAAACGTGAAGTTACCAGCCATTTTAAAAAAAACAGCCACTCTAGGTGAAATCCTGTCTCCACAGAAGGGCTGCAGCTGTTGGGAAAATGCTAGGACATCTTGTGCCGCTGTGCAAACAGCAAAATCCATGAAGGGATTAACAGTATTGAGATCTGTCTACACTTGAAGCTGGGAGTATGATTCATGTTTGCTCTCATTGAGATAGTGCACTAAAAATAGTAGTGTGAACATGTGGGCAGTAGCACGTGGCAGGATGGGCCATCTGTGATGAGTACAAACCCTCTTGAATCCCCTGGGTATTTATGGAGCATAACTAGCCTGTGCTGTTGCTCACTTCTGCCTGTGCTGCTGCATTACAGTGCTATTTTTAGCATGCTGACTTAATAAGAGCTAGTGCAGGTATGTCTACCTGAGCACCCCTGGTTTATAGTGTAGTCATACCCTTAATGTCAGGAGAGAAGTTTCCAGGTACAAATAAAATTTATGGTTTTTGTGATCTTAGCATCTCTCTTCAGTTGTTGCTGCATGCTGCATAATTTCACGGTTGTTTGGTTTTTTAAAGTTTGTTTTTCTTGGTGAAGTTATCTTTGCCACAATGCAAATGATGAGCTGATAGGTTGTCAAGTCAGCATTGTGGAAAACCCTCTCAATCCATACAGTGGCTGTAGTAAATCTGCCGCTTTCTAACCACATTCATCTTGATGAGGGACAGATTTCAAAGCCTAATTGGGAAAATGTACATGTTTAATAATAAGACAAATAAGGTTTTCCTTGAAAGAAAATCCCCTCTCCTTGGTTTAAATTAATGGATAAATAAATGTTGCCCAGCCAGCATAGCTCCTGAGGATGGTGTGTATATTTCATACCACAATTTCATGGATTCTTTCTGAAATGCAAAATAGTATGCAATATAGCATGATGCTACTCACAGATACCCATTGCTCTGACTGCGGTAAGTTCCACATGAACATTGTGTTCCCCTGGAAGTCCACTGATTTCGGTGGTATTCAGCCCACTCAAACCTCAGTACAGGACTGTGGCCTATGTCAGTCAGAAAAGATAGCATGGTATTGTATTTGTTGGCCATCTGGCCAAACAGTAGTTGAAACTCAAGAGCCTTCCAGGGTATTCCCATTTAGATGAGATATTAGCGAAAAAGAGTCAGGGTATTTTCCTACTTCAATTTGTTTATTTTTTAAAAATGTCTACTGGTTTCCTTTCCTTTGTACAGCAGGAAAAATGAATTGAATGCCAGCAGCACTTTTTTTTTGCTAATATCCTAGATAAGGCATTCCAGCCCGTCGAAAATACCAACTGTTTCCCTCTGCTTTTCACCAGAGATCCTTCTCTCTTTCCCTTCTCACAGCTTCTTGCCAGATCTCTCTTCCTCTCCCCGCCATCTCTTGACTACCTCCCAGTCTTAGTATCCCTCCCTCTTCATCCAATGTCTCCCCTCATCCACTCCCTCAACCCTTGCATCAGGCTTTGTCTACACTACAAAGTTTTGCCGGAAAAAGTTGACTATTTGTGGTAAAACAAGCCCTGTGTATGTAACCTTCGGGTGGGCTAAAATTCATTTAATTGCCCTTCTCCAGTGCCTCACAGAAATCAATCCCAATCCCTATGGAGAAAGCAGCTGGAGACCCAGGATTCAGTCTGTACGGGACTCTCAGCAAAGATTGCTCAGAGTTACCACCCCAGATTAAAATACTACTAAAAACAAACATAACAATGAACTTTATTAACTACTAACTAAATGAACCTTATCCTAAGAAAACAAAATACAATTAACCAAGAACAATCCCTACAGGAAACCCCCCTGCATGAAAGATACCAAAGAGTCCCAAAGTCCCAGTGGAGTTCACCCAACTCTCAGCTACAGTCTCTGTTCCAGTGTAGAAGCTTGAGTGGCAAGAAATAGGTGTCCTCTTCTTTCTTTGCTGGAATCCTCTGTAGCATTCCATGCAGGCTTTTTCTTCTCCTTTGCAACCAGCCCTCAGTCCCAAATGCATGTCTGCAAGGTCTGTTGCAAATGACTCCATTACAGGGAGAAAACATCTTGTTCACTCCTGGCTCAGCTTCTCTCCAGAAAACTGAGCACATGGTCTCCTTTCAAGGCAGCTCCTGGCCGCTGTCTGCACAGACTGCTGCTCCTATGTCATCTGACTGACAACATGACATCACACCAGCAGGGTACACTGTGGAGCATGCTCAAAATGCTACCACTCCCTGCTTCCAGAAATTTCTGGTTGTGAAAGCTAATCTGCCCAGCAACAGTAACCCACCCTCAGTAGGTCTCTCAAAGAGAGGCATATGGATTACATGTACACACTGCAATGCCCCTTTTATCAGTAAAACTGCCTTGTTTTACTGATAAAATAACTGCACCTGTGCAAGAAGTATAATGCCTTTTCTGTTATTGTTGAACTGGTAGAGTTAGTATGGATGTTGAAGGGTTATTTTTCCATGTTAAACAGCCTCTGGAAATGTCCCAGAATGCCAATCAAGGCAATTCTGGTCTTCTGGAGCTCTGATACTTGTCAGTTTCACTGCTCAAACAGAGCAGGGAAATTGACAAGTAATGGAACATCAATTTCAGTGCTCTGTTAGACCAGTGAAATTGACAATGGCGGGCTTTTGCCAGGGATCCTCCATCCCCTGTGGTTTCAACCCCCTGCGCCCATGGCTCCTCTGGTCCCAGTGACTTTCAAACCTTTGCCGCTAGGGAGTGGGCGGCTCGCCGGTCCCTTGTGGTAGGGAGCTGAAGCCGCTAGGAATGAGGAGCCCCGGTGGCTTCAGACCCCACTGCCCAGGCTCCTCCAGCCCCAACATCTTCAAACCCCTGCCACGGAGGAGTGGGGAGCTTGGCAGTCCCTGGCAGTGGGAGGGTGAAGCCGCTAGGAACTGGGAGCCCCGGCAGCTACCTCTCCTGCCATGGGGGGACCAGAGGCAGATGCTGGGACTCCTGGGTCCCTGGCGGCAATGCAGCTGCAGATACCAGGGCAGCTAGGTCTCCCAGCGCCAGTTGCTTCCTCCCCTGCTGCCAGGGTCCTGAGTCCCACAGCATTGTGTCTGCAGCTGCCAGGGAGCCCCAGTGGCTCCGTCCTATGCCAACAGGGCTCCCGGTCCCTGGGGCAGCGGAGATGCTGGGGGCCCCAGGCACAGTGCCTAGGTTCCCAGCAAGGGTGGAGGGGTTGGGGAGGGAGGCAGCAGAGAGCCTGTTGGCTCCCTGCAGAGAGCTTGGAGGTTTCCCTATCAGCTCGCTCTGCAGGGAGCTGAGAGGTTGACCTTTCAACTCCCCTACACCGCTTCTTTTGTCAGCAGAAGTCGTCCTAGTGAGGACACACTCCTCCAACAAAAAGATAGCTGTATGTACATTACCACCGCTGGTGGCTGTCTGCCGACAAAAATTTTGCTGGTAGAACTCTGTAGTGTAGACATAGCCTCAGTCTCTTCACCCAGCCAATTCCATTTTCCCCATTCCTCCAATTCCATGTCCTCCAACCTGTCACCCACCCTCACTTAACTGGGACCCATTCTGAAACTCTCAGCCCTTCCCGGGCATTTTACCCCTCACCTTCTGGTCTCAATTGTTATCAGATTTGCCCTTTATCTTGGGGTATATTCATTTATTAGGGTTACTTTTTTTCAGGGGAGGTTGGTTGTAATTCTTTTAATGTACTGCTTGTGTTACTTATGTTTTCATATGCAGTTTACTTCTCCCTTCTGCAAGTCCCCTCCCAATGGAGCTACCCTGCAGTCCGAAGTTTCCCAAGGCTGGGTTTCACCAGCCCGAGTCAAATAAACACCCACATTCACACACAGAGATTGAGAGATGAACAGAGCATGTCTGAGCAGACCGGGTCTATCAGCACCCTCAAATGACCCTGAACTCAGCAGGCTGGGTTACCCAGTACTTTTCAACTGCCACCCTTATGTGTCCCTGGCACTGCACAGGAACAGAGCATGTCTGAGCAAGCTGGGTCAAAGCAGCACTTTTCAGCTGCCACCCATATATGGCCCTGGACTCCACAAGCTAGGCAGAGCAGCACTTTCCACCTGCCCCCCCCCATATGCCACAGGTTCAGCATGTTGCTATTCCCACTGTCACTCTGCAGTTGTTCTAGTAACTCTCTTGATGAGCAAACCCCACAGGAGTTGGGGGCATTACAGCAATCTTTGGCTTAGGTAAAAGAAGCCTTGCCTCAGAGCAACATAGGGAAGCCAAGAACACAAAGGAGTAATTGAAGTTTTGGAGAGAGTCTGGCAATCAGCTTGATTACAAAAGTTATTTTATTGCCATGTATATAAAATTTATGATTCTAATAGTAAGACCCATCTAAGGAGAAAAAATAACCAAACAGTTATAATATTACATTATTTCAGTTGGGAGAATCTAGCCCAACTTTACTTACAAGTCAGGTTTAGAAAGTTATTCCTGGACAGAGAGAGAGAGAACGAGCGAGCGTTGGGGATCTCACTACTCAGGGCAGCTTGAACCAGCCAAAAGGTTCCCAGGAGACAGGCTATTCAGTTTAGGATCCAGAGTGCTTGAGACAGGCACAGCCTCCACTTTAACTTTCATGAAGGATACCGTATCATGTCTCCAGGGAGGCTACTATGAGAGAGAACATGTTGCAAGCAGTAACATCTAAATAACACTGCAAAAGCAGAAAAAAAGACTGTTTTTACTGCTATAAAAAGAAAGTGGAATAACACTATCTCAAAAGATTTATCAAATGCTCTTATTTTTCAGAAGAGGAAGCACAACACTATTTATGCTTTATACAGAATTTAACTTAAGCAAAGTTTCTATGCAAGAGAAATTATTCCTCAAACAGAATATGAATAACCACCATTATAACAAAAATCACCTAGAATTGATCTAGAATTCTTAGCTCTTACATTTATATGCAAACCAAAATTTCAGTGTTCTCTCTCAAGTTTTCCCTTGATACACATCCATGCCCAGCTTTAAGCACAGAAATAGTTAAATTTTAAAACATGAGGCTATTCATCCATATGCTTATTTTTAAGCATGAAGGATTCGTGCCTAATTGCTAAATTTGGCTCCTTTTCTTTGTCTTCTGCACTTTGGGTCTGTGCTTAATCAGAAACAGAGATGCATAACTTACCCCCATACTCTGGAACATGTGTTCCTTACAGTTTACACTCAGCATTGCAGGAAAAAAGATTGCAACTGCTTCCTTAAAAAGGATGTTGCTTCATCAGAAGTAAAGCTGAAGGAAGGAAATGAGTTCAGGAGCCGGAATTTGGAAATAAGAGTATCTCCTATACAACATTTTTTTTTCTGTTATGTCTTAGAAATACCAAAATCATCCCAGAATAGAGGAGTCTCATGGAGATTCTACAGAACTGCTCTATATATTATAGGAGTTTTCTCCTCATCCATACCGGTATTTGGGGCAAGAACTTCCTGATGACACTCACTGGGACTAGCTCCCTCTTCCACTCTAGGTATTACTGGGCAGCACCTAAAGTTTGCAGAAATCCATGTCTCTTAAGTTTTCACATTGGCCTTTTATGTCATTATCTATGAGCCTCATCTGCGCACGTTTACTACTGCATTTATCACTCGCTAACACAATTTTCACCACTAACATTTTAAGTGCTTGATGACCAGCTCCTGTATTATTAAAAGTATTAGTTCCTCTTTCATTCAATTTTAAATCCTCATCAAGGGCTTGTTGTTGGGGCTGACCACTGGTTACCACTGCACAGACTGATTGGGGGCTGCTTCTTCTCCAGATTAAACTAGAGCTGAGTTGGTTTGAAGCCACTCCAGCTGCAGAGTGGGATGGGAAGTGGCTAGCCTTGAATGTGCTGTTTGTGTGTTACAAGATAGCAGGTTGTTTTCTGCCAGAGCCCCCCTGGAAGGGTGTGTGTGGGGATGTCTGAGAATTGGGAGGGCTTGCCCAGGCAGCAGCTTCACCTGTGGACTCAGATCCCTGTGGGGTGCCCATGCCATTCCCCGCGCTGGAGCAATGCTCGCTGCAGGCCCTTGGGTACAGAGAATAGAGGGTCGGGGCTGACCCTTAGCAGGAGGGGCATGAGCATTTGATCCTCTGCTTCCGGGCAATGTATACTCTGTAAAGCTAAAGCACTGATCGGCTTATTATATCTAAGCAACATATAAATGCAACAGGTGTGGTTTCACTGAGTGTATCCATAAATCCTGCTGAGGGAAGGGCTGGTCCCCACCCTCCAATGACACTTGTCAACACTGGGAAAGTGATCGGAACAGCTATGGTGGAATAAGTTACAAAATTACAAGTTACACAATGCCAGAATTCAAAGACGTATAGATTATAAAGCTAGAAGGGACCATTGAGTTCACCTGACTTGACCTTACGCATTACATAGAACTTCTCTGAATGAATTCCTGCTTGAATAATTGAAAGTGTGCTAATTATTGTGAAATGATGGAATCCACAATGGAGTGTCCACACAGAGACCTAGGCAAAAAGTTATTGTAGAACAGCTTATTCCAGTCAATTTCCCTGTGTAAAAAAGCCCTTACTGAAGGTAGTAACCAGAGGCCTATTTCCTCTGTGGATGCTCTACCATTTAGGGCAGAGGGTCGCAACCTTTTTGAGTGAAAGTTAGTTAATAGTAGTTAATAGTTAATATTAGTTAAGTAATAATAACCACTAGTTAATAGTAAGCAAAACACACGCCCCCCCCTTACCTCCCGACCCATCCCTCACTGACCATAAACACATATAGTGATAACAATAATAGTAAATTATATACATAATAATTAATAATAAATTACTTTTACCTGAGTAAGAAGCTAAGCTTTCCTTGCTGCAGCTGCCACCACACGCTCTGTGTGGCCCTGCCTTGTCCTATCTCCCACAGACAGAGTATAAGGGAGACAGGACCTGGATGGTTGGCCAAGGCTGCTTCAGACCTTCACCAGTGCAGGGCTGCTCATCACTGGCCGGGCGTCCGGCCAGTATGGAGGTGGGGGGGGAGGGTAGGGCGGGCTGGTCCTCCATTCTGGCCAGAGTGGAGCTTGAGACTGCTGCTCCCTTGGGGGCTGCTTTTTTGCTCTGGCCAGCTCAAAGCTTGAGGCTGACACACCTGGCACGGAGCTCAGGGGGCTGAATGACCTCAAAATTACTGAAGCCTCATTGACCCTTTGCAATATTTGGCACCTCTCGATGTAAGGTCTACCATCTACCACTGCTACTGCTTTATGCCACCTTTCCCCTTCCCATTCCAATAAACACATTTTAATTGAAATTCTATCAGTTTCTCTGTAGTAAATGTCAACCCAATTGCACATTGCTATTACATGATGTCTGGAAGAAGCACAGTTCAATTCCTAACATGAGTGTCTCAGTTTTTTGGTTTGCAGAATGGGAAACATCGGAGATGCAGTTTGTTGGGCCTCCAAGGAGAAGTGGAAATTTTGTACTACGTCATAGTGATCTCTCCTTTCCAATTTTTCATATAGCCAATTTTGGTCCCTGCATAACTGAAGGTCCACTTAATTCTCAAAATTCTTTTTTTTTTTAAAAGTACAAATGATTGTAACCAAGGTTGTGCTGATGCAGTCTTTCTGGTTATGTTGTACTATGTGCTGTATGTCTGATAAATTGTGTTACAATAACAATCATAAGATCACAAAAGAGTGCCGCAGAAATCCAAATCAGATTTTTCTTTTAAATGCACAAGTCAAATTTAAATATTTTAAAGGGTTGTCTTTCTTTTCCAAAACCTAAAATTCAAAGTTCTAAGCCATGGGACATTTTTACAGCAGAACTACACATCCCTAAAAACAGTGGTTTCTCTCAGTAATTCTGATAAGGGTGTAATATGTAGACATCACACACTCTCTAGTGTAACACAGTATTTCAAACGTAAGTGCAGACATATTCAATTGGCAAACAATGGTCCTTTCTAGGTAATAATTAACTTTCACAGAAGGTAATGTATGCCATGCAAATAGGTTAATACAGCACATTAAATTATTATTGCAGTCTGAAATTATTTTAACTTTGCAATTGTTGTAAGTGAAACGGTCCTTGCACAAAAACCCAGTACATATATCATTTTGCCCTTGTATCGCACCTTCATCCTAAGAGCTCAAAGCACTCCTAAAATGTAAATAAAAGCCTACCCTGATCCCTGTGATGCAGGTAGGTAAGATTTTAGAGATGGGTAAACTGGGGATAAAAAATTGAGCGGCTTGTCCAACTTCACTCTGTGGCACAGCTGGGAATGAAGCTAAGCCCTTCAATTAAGTACATTTAAAGACATCTTTAATTTTGCTGAAATCGCTATATAACATTCTTTAGTAATGCACTGTAAAATTAAAACAAAGTCTATGGTAAGTAGAACAAATCAGAAACCACCAACTATTATTATGGCATTTTCTTTATAGCTTTGGCACTTGGTTTTGTTTAGACTACAAAATAGTATGGGGATTCTTTGCTGTATCACAGCTTTAACCACGTTAGAATAATATTTTATAAAATGATGTTTTTATTTTTCTAGACTGTTTATTATTATTACTATTAGTAAGTGAGCTGGTACTCACAATGAGTTGCAAAATCTCTTCCATTATCTGGTATGTCAAAGATGGATATTGCTAGAATAGATCAGACCCAGCCTTGACTGGTCAGATACCCTCTATCTAGCATATCTAATTTAAAATCCCATCCCCACTCATCCATGAACCAAGACACACAATACAATTACAGTACATGAAGGGCAAAACATATTTCTCTTTTGAACCTCTTCAGCTAGTCAGCTCACACTCCGATCAATAAGGTTTGATTAACCATATGGTTTTACCTTGCACAGCAACAGCAATAAAATACAGACTGCGTGTGCTTGACAGATGCATCCCAGTCAACCTTTGTACTACAGTTTTCAATGCAACATTAATGGGATCTGGAACAAGTTACACTGTAGGAGTCATCTGTATGGAAGGTATGGGCAAGACTGACTTAAATGGTCTTATAATGACCTACAACAGATAAATCACAATATCTACAGTGACTGACTGCATAACGGGCTCACTTTACCACAACTAGTAACAGCTACAAAACAATTGTTGTGCAAGCACAAGTACTAGAAAACGTAGAAAAGAAAAAAAGTTTGCAATGTTCTTGGCTTCCAGTTTTTCCTTGTTTTGTAATGCTTTTGTGTAATTCTGCACAATTTAACCTCAAAAATACTACACAGATGAAACTAGCAGAACATTTTGAACAGCCAACTGCTTTAATGCTATGCTGTTGGAGGAGCCATTTAAGAAAATATAATTTTTTTGACTTTTTGTTCCAAAGACTAGCTGATACATTAATAAGTTTCCTGTCGACTTAAACAACAGCTTTCAACACTGTTAGGGGATAAAAAATATATATGTTATTCAAAAAAAATTTAAGCTGTTACTTGGGAATTCACCAGAACAGGTCAGACACCTTGTAGGGGCTGTGAAATGTAGACAGCAGAGCAATATAGGTTAGCTTAAAAAGGAAGGAGGAAAATTTGTTTTTATAACATAGGTCCCCATCCCACAGTCTTTAGTGAGGGAAAACTCCCATTGACCTCAGGAGCATTTTGGGTTGGGCTCAAAGCCTACACCTGTGGTTTTCAACCTGGTATGCTGTGAGAATTGTCCAAGTTGCCATGACATTTTGTACAAAAGGTAATGAAAATCAATGTAAAACAAACATTGTTTCATCTTAAACAATCTTCTATCCAAACAAAATTACAGCTCATAAAACTCATGAAAATTAATCATCAAATTAAAAGCGAGATATTGGCCTTACGATTCTAAAATGTGAACATTCTAAAGGCAGGTGGCCAAAGGGCAAAAGTGAGGTGACATGTATTTTTTTTTTTTGGTGGGTTTTAAACATTAATGCATTTGATCCTTCTTTAGCTTGTTGTATGCACCGTGTTGCAAACCTCTCTGGTAAGACCGTAACCATAGTAAATGTAAGTAAATGTGATGTTTATGAGCAATTAATTCAGCTGAAAAAAGTGGGTATGCTGGGAAATTGTTTCTCTCGTTGAAGTGTGCCATGTTACTGAAAAGATTGGGAACCACTGGTCTACACTATACCAATAGTTTATACTCTTGTCCATAACATGACCTCATATATCAAAGAAAAAATAGTTTCAGGACCCCTCCCACATACCTATAAAAGATCTATTCACCATCCCTAATGGAGGGTGCAATCCCCATGTTGGGAATCAATGCAGTACACCCATTTCACTAAAAACCATCATCCAACAGCTGGTAGTAGGGAGAAAGCTTTTGCAGCTCTAGCGCAGAGAAGGCAAGGCACTGGCAAAATTTTAGCCATCATGTTTGCCTTCATGTAAGGCTTGCCTACATGGGAAGATTTTACGTGTTATGCCAATTCATTTAACAGTGGCTTTTTCTAGCTTAGCTTACACCCTTTTCTCAATGCCATGAGGTAAAAAGGAAAAAAAGCATTTGTACCAGAATACGAGTGTCCACACAAGGGGCTGTGATGGTGTAACTACAGCAATTTAAATTCACATATTAATGCCTACACAGGGAAATTCTTAGTATACAAGTCCAGAAAACCAAAACAGTGGAGCTTCCAGTGCCTTGTCTACACTATTGCCACCACCAACAGGAAACATTAGGGTGAAAAGTTCCAAAAGGGTAGCCATTTTAGTCTGTATAAAGCAAAAACAATGTTTACCTTAAAGACTAACAAATTTCTTCGGGCATAAGCTTTCAATGCAACTGACGAAGTGAGTTTCAACCCACGAAAACTTATACCCTAAGAAATTTGTAGTCTTTAAGGTGCCACAGGACTTTTGTTGTTTTTACTGGGGAGAAAGATCTGCATTACACAAGGCCTGAGTTAAGGATTCAAGAATCCAAGCTATAGTTTGCTTTGCCTTATGTTGTGAGAAAATCTTCTAGTGATCAAACAGCTGTAGGAGACACAGCTTTCCTGATACCAACAGCTGACTGCCCCTCTTGGCAGAACCACGGAACCACGGAACTAACCTCTTTTCACAAAGGGGGGAAAAACTGTTACCTGGGCCTTTTCAGTCCATCCATCCACCCCGCTTTGCACTTGAAATGCACCCTACCTCTGCAAAGAAACCAAAATGTGGGGTAAAACAACAGAGGGAAACAACAGAAAACAAAGTGAACAGCAGGGGCTGCATGTGATGACTGAAGATGACACATCAGCAAGGCATTTCAGCTACTAAAGATTCAGCCATTCACTTTCCAGTACAACCAGTGAGCCTGAGGGGGGTGCAAATATTCTGGAGTCTTAAGGCCTGATTGTGATTTCAGTTTCACAGCTATAAGTCAGGACTGACTCCATTGAAGCCTAACAGAACCACAACCTCTGCTGGACCAGCATGAGAGGCGGGACTATTAGCACACAGAAAACTTATTTCATACATATATAAACAGAGACTATATGGGTAAAACAGTGAGTTGCCACTCACATGCTCACTGACCGGACTCTCAATTTACAGCAAGCCTAAATATTGGGCTTTTTAAAAAAACAGTAACAAGGTGCTGTATGGCATGCTGCTCACATGCTAATTTAAAGGACACAGCCAGACAAACCTATGATTTATAAAACCAAGTCTTTCTAAAATCCAAGTGAAACCAATTTGGTTTGGTTGCCATTTCGCTGTCTGGTCTGCGAGCCAAACAGTGCAATATGCACAAGAATCCCCCCAAAAGAGAAACCCGCTATCAACCCAGGACAAAGAGCCACCGCATTTTCTTCACTCAAGCCCCCCAAAATGCCAAAAAAGTGAACAAGCAGGGGAATCAGTGAAAAGTTCGTTTAATTTTGAGATGGTTTTGCATTTGAGTCTGTGGAGTAGGTGGCAAGGCAGAGAAGGGTATTTAATATTTGTAACCGGACATGTCCCTCTTTGCCCTTCCTGCCCGTTTCCCACAAGGCCAGTGGCTGGAGGGGACGGAGCCAAAAGGACTTGGAGAAGAGATGTGATCACAGGGCTGGACCCTCCTGGCAAAGGGTGGAGGGGCAGATGCCATTTTGTAACCTGGAAATTTTGCAGAGGCGAAGCTCTTCAGGAGTCACTGCAGCCCTCGGCTCTGCCCCAGTGACACCTGCCTCCGCGGCTGCTCCGCTGCGGAGCATCAGCGCCCCCCAGAGAGGGGCGGGGGGTCCTGCCCGAGGGAGACGCGGCACCTGCTCGGGTGTGACCACCCCGCTGCCCTGCCCGGAGGCGCCTCGGCCCCGGCAGCAGCTGCCAGAGGAGAAACCGGCTCTGCCGGCGAGGCCCAGCACCGAGAAGCCGCGGCTCTCCCCTGCCCGGCTGCGCTCACCTTGTCAGGGGATGCGGAGGGAGCGGCCGCCACTGCGCGCCCCGCGGCCCTTCCTCGCCGGGGCGCTCCCCACACCCCCGCCGGGGCCTCCTGCTGAGCTGCCGCCGCCCCAGGTGTTCCAGCCCCGCCAGCGTCACAATGCCGTGGTGGAACGCTGGGAGACCGGCCCCGAGCAGGGCGGAGCTTCCGTCACCTACATCCTTCTCCCCGCCCCCGGCGCCGCCAGCTGGAGCGCTGCCCTGGCTGCTCCGGGCCGCGCTGGCCCTATTGTCCTGCGCCTGGCGGCTTCCTCGGATTGTCCGCGGGGCCGCCAGCAGCGAACAAGGCTCCCTGGCCGGTCCCTCCCTCCCCCGTCTGACGTCTGTTGGATCGGAGCTCTGTCCCCGACCCCGACACACACGGGGAGGCAGGCCGATCTAGTGCTAGAGACGGGCAGGGCTGGGCAGCAGGGGCTGGAATCGGATCCAGCTCCCCTGACAGTGGGAGCCTGGCCCTTGACGTCCAGCGGAGTTGGAGCAGCCCCCTGGGATCTTTCTTCACATCCCCCATGCCAACCTCAAGAGAACAAAGATCACGCGTGGTCCCCCTCCCTCCTAAAAACCACGAGATTCCTTATAAAAATCTCGTGATTTTTGGACAGATTATAGTGTGGTTTTTAGGTCCCTCTCTTGATGTTTGAACTCCCACTACCCACCAGCTCCAAGGTGTCTGCAGGTGACAGTGAGTGTTGCCCACTGGATAAGGTGATTTTGCCACTGCTGCAAAATCTCTCACCCTCACAGTTCCTGCCCTGCAATTAATTCTGTCCACCAGGCTCCTATCAGATCTGTCCCCATCAGTTCAGCCCTCCTACCCCAGCAAAATTCACCACTCTAAGTTCAGCCTCCCGCCATCACTACAGCCCCCTCTTTCCCCTGACCTCCATCCTCCACTTCAGCCCTCCTGCAACCCACAGGCCATAATTCAGCCCTTCCACTTCACTTCTGCTCCTCTTAGGCCTTGTACACACTACAAAGTTATTGTGCGATAATGCTCGTTATTGCGCGATAACAGGCACAGCGTCCACACACAAATCCATGTTGTTGCGTGGTAACAGCCATCTTACCGCACAACATGTAAACCACCAAAACGAGGGTGGTAGCGGCTACCGCGGAACAGCTATTCCCCAATAGTTCGTGTGTGTGTATGGTTGCCGCGCAATATGAAACCTCCAGAAATGTCCCAGAATTCCAATTCCATCCCGTCTGCACTTCCTCCTGCACTCTGTGGCTGTGACGTGACTGTACCCGCCCCCCCCATCATTCCTGGGAATTTTTGAATTCTTCACTCTTCCTGTTTGCTCGGTGTGGAGTGCAGCTGTGTTCTCTAAGAGCAATCGCGGCTCAACGCAGCAAACGTGCTCCAGTGTGGACCACAGCCGAGGTGCTTGATCTCATAGGCATCTGTGGACAATCCGCTGTGCAGGAACAGTTACATGGCAGCCGGTGGAATTTCGATATTTTTGGCCAGATTTCTTGGGCCGTGGCAGAGAAGGGGTACAAGAGAGACACTCTTCAGTGCAGGTCGAAGGTGAAGGAGTTGCGTATTATGTACCACAGAGCCAGAGAGGCAAACCGGCGCTCCGGTTCAGCGCCGGCTACATGCCGATTTTACAAGGAGCTGGAAGCAATCCTCAGCGGGGATCCCACAACCACCCCAAAAGCTCCTGTGGACACATCGGCACCCCCCCGATGAAAAGGATGCCGGAGCAGACTGTGACGAGCAATTCGTCGATGAGGACGTGGAGGTGAAGGATGACCTGGAGGGTGAAAGCGGTGCAGCCGACCTAGGGAGCCAGGAGCAGTTCTCCACGCCACCCAACACGTGCTGCCCAGATTCCTTCTCCATACTGTCTTCGGATGCAGCAGAGGGGAACTCTGGTAAGTTTCATCAGAAGTGGCTTCTGTGCTAGCTGGATAAGCTTTGTGGGCAAATGAAGAGCAGGCGGGAGATAGGCATTTTGAGTTTCATCCTTTTTATTTTTTTTGGATGGGGGGCTCTATCCCGCATTACATGAGCAGTGCATCAACGCATGCTGTAATTGTCAAGAAATCCTCTCCGTTGAGATCACTGAAGGTGTCCTTGATGTACTTCCACAGCCTCCTAGTTAAATTCGATGGGAGAGCAACTGTTTCCCCTCCCCCATAGAGGGATACTCTCCCTCACCAGTTGCAAAGCACAGCAGCGGGAACCATGGCTGCGCACAAGCCTGCTGCGTACGGTCTTGGCTTAAAACCAGTGACATGCAGGATATGCATTCTGGCTTGCAGGGGCACTCTTAGCAGCGAGATATCGGCTTCCATGGCAGTGCCGTATGTGAACTAATCGCCCAAAGCACTGCAAATAGTTCACAGAGCTGTGTGTCTTGTCTCAGCAACCCGAACATCCCTTTGCAAAAGCCCTTTCAGTCCCCGGCAATGACCTGTCCCGTGGGCACTGAGGAATGTGGTGGCAGAGCATATTACCGGCTCCTTAACCAAAGTGAGAACAATAGCAGTACTTATGATGTTTCATTTTTCCTTAGAAACGACCTTCGCCGGTCGATGGTCTGTGCCAGCTGACCGGCTGAGACAGATGAGGAGGCCTCGCAGGAGCAAGGAGAATATCTTCCAGGAGCTGATGCAGTTCAATGAGGCATCAGCAAGGGAGACTAGACAATGGAGGCAGGAGTGCCGGGAGGAGCGCAAAGAAAACAATTTGAAGAGGCAGAAGCAGAAGGATGCTCTCATAAGCATCCTACAGTTGCAGACCCAACTGCTGAAGACCATGGTTGGTCTGCAGACCCAGCTGCTCCAGGCTCGCCCCCCCCCCTGCAGCCACAGCAACACTTTCTGTCCACCACACCCCATTCTCTCTCAAAGCAGTTCTTTGAAGCCCAGGGACCCTCCTGGTACAATGTTACATCCACTCCTGCACCAAGCTATGGCATTGAGACACGGACCTACAGGCATCTATAGCCCCTTTTGCAGGCACCTCTTACTGTAAATATTTAATGTTTTATAATAATAAAATTGAATCACTTGAACTGTCCATGGTGTCTTTATTGATACACAATAAAATTAGTTGTTGCATGTTTAGCATTCGAGCATAGTACAGTACACGCCCACCAGCACCTCCCCTCCTCCCCCCCAATCAGCACCCAGTAGTGCTTGGGAACACTACTGCACAGTGATACAATGCATCCTATGAGTCCCCATCACTAAAATGCACCCTAAGTGCCTCCCTTATGCGGATGGCTCTCAGCTGTGCCCCCCTGATACTCCTAGTGGCTGGCTCCTGGATATGGGATGTGTTGTGGGACAAAGCCCCTCAAATGAGGGATGCACAAAAATGTTATTGGCCTGTGGAGGGCTCCGCCTCCCCCCTGCTTTGGGGAAGGGGGCGGGGTGGGCCAGCTCAGAGGCCAGGCCTGCAGTGCCACCAGGGACAGGGACAGACAGGGACTGCCTGAGTAGTGAGCATGCATGAGCACACTGGGTAAGAGCAGGGGGGACAGCAGAGCCATGTTTGCATTTGCACACCCAGCCAGACACCCCCCTCCTTCCCTGGGGCAGCTGGGGAGTGATACAGGGACATCTCTTGCCCTGCATGGGGGATGTAAAGTGGGATGGGGGGGGGCGCAAATGTAAGCTTGGGCCCCAGGCACCAGAGACCCTCAATATGCCACTGACACAGTTGCAGCCCATGTAATATCCTCAGGGCCTTACAGGCAGTATATCTATTGTGTGGATGTGGGCAACATTACACAGAGAGACCTGTGTATACAGTCCACAGTGGTAAATAGACTGAGAGCCTCTGGTATGAAGCACGTGGCTTACAAGAACATCTAGTGTTATTCAGCTTAATGTCTTTTCTCAGTTAAGATATTTTCCTTTTAATATTGTTATATGGCACTTTCAAAATTAAATTTCAATCCTTTTTTTCTTTCTGCTGTGTGAATGTTTCTTCAGATGAAGATATTATTAATAAAATTAAGAGCTGTTGAGCCATTTTAGCATTTCTTCTGTCTACTCTGGAATATTTTTAGTGCAGCAGAGATAAAAAATGTAACCATAGGAAACAGTATCTGCTAAATGGTGGGTCAAATATCGTGTACCTAGCCCTTCCCTCATCCATGGTTGTCTGTCAAATGCTAACAGATATATGGAAAACATTGAAGTATTTATCTCCAGCCACCCAGTTACTAGTTTCCTCCATAATTGGGCACTGAAAGTATCATTGCTTTGTAGCTCTTTGTTCTAAGCATATTCTCGTGGACTTGGGTTTTCGCTACTATGTTAGGAAGTTTTCAGACAATTGATTCATTGACTTTCTTTAAAATATCTAAATTCATCACATTTGCTTTCTTCCTGAATTCATCAGTTCCTCAGTGCAAACTGAAATTTCCTCAATGGTATAACAACTGGGGTACCTCAGTGTTTCAATAAATATCAAGTGTGGTCTTAGTGTAACAGATTTTTAATCAATGACATTACAATCAGTGGCTGCCATCCTCATCACACTTCTGTCTTTGAGGTGCAGGGGGTGCATGTGGGATAGGAAACAGGCTTTCAAAGCCCTCTTTCCTATAAAATTGAAGTTTTTAGAAGGGGTGGACTGGTAACATTCTCTTACCTCCTTCAAGACTTCTGCAAGTGAGTTTGGTGCCATATCCTACCTTAGCTGCATTTTGTTTTTTCATAGAATCATAGAATCTTAGAGCTGGAAGGGACCTCATGAGGTCATCTAGTCCAACCCCCTGCTAAAAGCAGGACCACACCCACTAAATCATCCCAGCCAGGGTTTGTCTAACCAGACCTTAAATATCTCCAAAGACAGAGATTCCACCACCTCCCTAGGCGGCCCATTCCAATGCTTCACCACCCTCCTTGTGAGAAAGTTTTTCCTAATATCCAACCTCAACATTCCCAGCTGCAGCTTGAAACCATTGCTTCTTGTTCTGTCCTCTGTTACTACCGAGAACAGCCTAGCTCCCTCCTCTTTGGACCACCCCTTCAAGTAGCTGAAGGTTGCTATCAAATCCCCCCTCAGTCTTCTCTTCTGCAGACTAAATAAGCCTAGTTCCTTCAGTCTCTCCTTGTAAGTCATGTGCCCCAGCCCCCTAATCATTTTTGTTGCCCTCCACTGGACTCTTTCTAATTTGTCCACATCCTTTCTGTAGTGGAGAGCCCAAAACTGGACACAGTATTCCAGTGCCATCATCAGTGCCAAATAGAGAGGAATAATCACATCCCTCGATCTGTTGGCAACACACCTACTGATGCAGCCTAATATGCCATTGGCCTTTTTAGCAACAAGGGCACACTGTTGACTCATATCCAGTTTCCCATCCACCATAACCCCCAGGTCCTTTTCTACAGTGCTGCTACTTAGCCGATCGGTCCCCAGCCTATGGCAGTGCATGGGATTTTTCCATCCTAAGTGCAGGACTTTGCACTTGTCCTTGCTGAACCTCATGAGATTTCTTTTGGCCCAGTGTTCCAATTTGTCTAAGTCTCCCTGAATCCTGTCCCTGCCCTCCAGCATGTCTACCATTCCCCCCAGCTTGGTGTCATCCGTGAACTTACTGAGCGTGCAATCTATCCCATCATCCAGATCATTAATGATGATGTTGAACAGGTTGAACAGCCACGGGGG
>ML685787.1:258236-276498 GCA_007922175.1 Pelusios castaneus
TCCAGGGGAGCCACCGAACCTGGCAGCTCCCATAACAGTCAATTTCACTGCTCTGCTAGAGCAGTGAAATTGACATATTTGACAGCTCCAATGTCCCAGAGTGGCACTCTGGGACATTTCCGGAGGCTGTCTAACGCGCAAAATGGGTACACACGAGCATTACTGCGGAACTGTGGTTTAACTGTTGCGTGGCAAGAAGGTGTTGCCGTGCAACAGAGAAAATGATCGTGTGTACGCTAGCAGCTTTACTGGGCGGTAAGGTTCCTTACCGCGCAATAAAGTGATTGTGTGTACATGGCCTGAGTTACAGTCTATGGGTCCAAAAGGTGACAAAGTTGTAGTAATCTGTCAGCACTGAATGTTTTTTGGTCTAACACAGGGTTGACCCTGGGGATCTTTACTTCTGCTTCCTAGCTCCAGCCCAGTGAGATTCCAAATAGCAGAGATGAAAATTTTTGTCAGCTATCTTTATTCTGTTCTTCCAGAATTTGAGCTAATGAGGCAAGTTTTATTGCAAATACACCTTCACAGGTGTGAAAGGGCCAATAACCCAGTCTTTGTATCATGATGCTTCACAATGGCTGGATTAACTTTGATTGTCCTCCTTGATGGCCATGAGAACTGCTCCTGCCTGGATTCACAAGTTCAGTACAGGCTTTTTTTTTCCAGTTCAAAAGCAAAACTTCATATTACCTTATAGCATGGAATATAGACATTGCAAGTAAGAGCAATGCATGCAGCAGCCTACAAGTATTTTATAGAGTCTAAGCCCTAAACACATCTTTATAGTCTAACGCTTATCTTGACCAATAACAACATTCAACTGAGCTTGTCTGGTTTCCAGCCATGGATTTGTTCATGCTCAACTGATGCATACAGCCTTGCAAGAGCTGGCACCTGGCCTCCCACTGTGTCAGTGTTTTTTGTTTGTTTTGAGGGTCTGCTTCAGCTTGTTCCAGCTAAACTTATAGACATTGTCACGCTTCTCTGTCCTTCTTGCTCGACTCCTGTTTGTCCCTTCACACTGTAGCGCTAAAGATGAATTTATACCATAGAATTGCTTCAAACAGAAATTTCTATATGGAATATTCATTGATAAAAATGTCATGCTCATTCATTCACATGTAACTCCATACTGTAATCAAAACTCCATTTTAGATGGTTTACTTCATATTATATTGCTCAGACTAAGTTTTGCTGAAACTTCATTTAGATGTTTGGATGTGTGAATGAGGAGTGTGTATGTGATGGGATCAGTCTCCAACTTCAGCCTGTCCTGATGACAAACTGCCAGCACCACCTTAATGCCTGAAGAACAATGCAATCAAACCCTACAAAAGCAAGAAGAATCCACCCTAGAAAGAAAGGGACAAAAGGCCCATCAAGAACAAGCTCAAAATCACATCTGCTGTATGGCCATTAACTGATGACTTATGGTCATACAGTACACTGAGGCAGTGTGACAGAGCAAGATCCATGGATAAAAGATGGGCGAGACTGCATAGCTTTGGGTAATGTTCTGCACAGCATCCAAGAGCATTGGTGCACAGCTGTGTGCCCAACAGCGACCCCGATCTTCCTCATGCCCAGCTTCCCTGCCCAGGTAGCCACCATGAGCTGTGAACACCAGCCACAAACTCAGGCTACGATCACAAGCAACAATCAGGACTGGTAACTGTACATGACCAACAGGAGAACATCTGGAGTATGTGTGTGTGAATGTGTGTGTGTGTACAGCTACTAGATATTAGCTATTACCATAACTGTGTTTTTCTCATAATAAATGTGGCATAGTGCTTTGTCCCCCTGAATAAGATCCTGCTAGTTTTTCATTTTCTAAGTACAACACTACTCTTGGGCCTGGTCTACATTACAGAGTTAGGCTATCATAAGGCAGCTTACATACTCTATAAGCATCTAGGCTAAAACATAGCTCCCACTGATCTAAACTGCCCGACACACCAATTTAATAACTCCACCTTGGTGAGACATACAGTGCTTACGTTAATATAGTTCGGTCAGTGCGGTGTTAGTGTAGATGCTACATTGCTAACAAGCTTGTATTGCTTTGTTTGCATTGCTTACAAGCTTCTATGGTCTGTGACTCTGGAACAGCCCCACCATGCAGAATGGCCAAGATCTTGATGCTTTCAATATCTGTGGCTCCAGGGCAGACCCATCATGCATATTGTCTCAGGGTTGAGATCCCTAGTATTTCCTGGGTCCCTGCCTCACTGGCTTCCTAGAGGCAGCCTTTGGCTATTGGGGGCCCTAGGCGAAGATCCATTGTGGGGCCTCGCTCCCTCTCACCACCTTGCCCTACCCCAGCTCCCCCTCATGTGGCCCTCTCAGTCAGTTCTTCATCCTGCTGCCAACCAAGGCAGATGCGGCTTTTGGTGTAGGTGAAGCAGGCGACAGGGCTTCTTACTGCTCAAGCCCTAGCCATGTGCCTGCTTCGCCTACCCCAAAAACCGCCTCTGTGCAGGCTTCCCAACTCCTGGAAGCCAGCTGCCTTAAGAATTCAGGGAGTCAGCTGGCAAAGGAATCTGGAAGTCCTGGGGCCCCTAGCCCAGAGCAGTTTGCATGGCAAGGCTGAGCTAGATCTTATGTACAGTTGGGAAATTGAGACACATGGGCTGTGTCTACACTGGTAAATTAAGTCAACTTAAGCAAGCTTGCTTAAGTCAACTTAAGGAAAATAAAGTCGACTTAATGAAAATTAAGTTGACTTTATAAAACCTGCTTTTGAGTAGACCTAAGGCTTAAGTCGACTCCCTCTAGTCGACTTAAGCCAGTGTAGCCATGGGGTACACCAATGCCCTTGCTGCCAGGGGGGCACAGGGGTAGCCTGGCATGCCCCCCCCACCTGGCAAGGCAGAGCCCTGCCCACCCTTCCCCTATGCCCTGCCAGGGTCCCTGACCCCCTTTGCCCCATTGTACCTAGGTACAATGGGGTAAAGGCTGAGCCCCCTGGCATTGGGCAAGGGGTGCCCCCCTGCCCCCCATGGACCTGCCCTAGGTCCCCCTAGCCCCTAGAAGTTGACCTAGAGCATCCAGTGTGGACGCTCTAGGTCGACTTTTTAAGTTCCCCTTTAAGTCGACTTTATTTTAAGTGGGGACACACCAAGTCGACTTAGTTAAGTCGACTTAAACTTACAAGTGGGGACACAGCCATACAGACAAAGTGTGTTGTCTAAGGTTACACAAGCAATCTGTGGTAGGGTCAGGAAGTGAACCAAGATTTCCTGAGTCCCATACTAGTGCCTTACTCATTTCTCAGTTTATGCTCATCTGCTTGAGCTGGCTGTGCATATTAGCTGCACATCAAACAGTTCTTGTTTAATTATTAAAATAAGAGAGACACACTTGACACTGTGATGAGAATGAGGATGGGGGGCATAAAATGTAGTCAAACAAATTTCTGAAAGTTTTTTGGAGACAGGAAGTATCAGCTAATTCTATCTTATTGGATATGTTAGTATGGTATTAATACACTGAAAATATGACTAATAAATAGAGCACCCTGGAAATCAGTAGTGAATTAAAAATAAAGGCTAAAGCTTCTGAGTGGTCTCTTTGATATGTTCATGAGATTGTTCTGTTAAAAAACTACATACTTGAAAAAATGTATTAATTATTAAAAGAACTTCACCCATTAAGAATATGAGTCATCTCATTTTGAAAGATTCCTGGAGACATTTCATATGGTAATAGGATGAAAATTTATTTTTAAAAATTTCTAACAGATGTTGTGTTGGTGAAGGGGAAGGAACAGCACATTCTCCAAAGTGTTGGAATAATTTTAATGTGTCAGAAAGCAAATATTTTTAATCTTGACAAAGAGTAACTGTTACAAGCAATAACAAGATTCATTTTTATACATCTAGCATAGAAAACTCTTCTATAATAAAATGCAATTTAGCTATATCAGTTGGAGTTCTCTGACGGTATTAGCCTTTTTATTTAATCTATCTATCAGGCAACAGGCATAGCTCAGCATCCCAGGCTTCCATTTCTGAGCAGCCTAAAATATCCTGGTTCAGCAGCATTTAAAATAATCTTTAATCTCAAATATGTTAGTACTGTAAAATAGCGTAGTGCCCACTTGCATACAAAGTAACAGCAGACCAGTATAATACTTGGCAAAATATCACTGTGTGTGATAAAAGGATCTTTAATGGTAATATTATAGACATTTACTAAACATGGCTAAGCTGCTGGAGTAGTACAGCACATGTTGGTTTAGAGGAGAGGGAGTTTCTCCATAGTAAGTTCAGAAATATCAATTGTTGAAAATTTTGTTTTCAAATCCATTTCACAGTTTGTTACTGGAAAGCTGTGCTTTTTATCCTTCTCTGTTATTATTGAGATGGACTAAGAAAAATGGTTGGACTTTTCTTTTAAGCAGAGAAAGTACTTGTTCTTCAAAATACAGTTCCATTCCCATTCAGCAGTTTTCTTTTGTTCCTCGCTTTTAGCAACAACATGAATCATTTGCCACAGAAGACACACTGGGCTCTAACACTGATTCATTATTCCCTATTCATGCTGATCTTTTCTTTTTTTACATATGGATTTACTGCACACAATTGCATGAGACTTTGCATTTCTTCCACATTTACTCTAAAATTCACTCTAAAAAAAAATCAGTTCTTTTGGCCTGGTATATTTCAGAGCATTCTTGCTGGAGAGGGCTCAAAATTAATTTAGATTATTCTGTGACAGGTATGGCAATTTCCTGCAATATCTGTATTAAATTTATGTATCAGTGTGGGCCAAGGATTGTATGTAGTTCATGGGGGAAAGTGACGAGAGGTGTCCAGAAGCCATTGAGGGATAACAAGGCAAATCCTCTCAGGTTGTAAAACCTACAGAGAAGTATGACTACCCAGAATTGTGTGGTACCTTATAACTGTGGACAATTATGCCGTTTATAGCCGCTGAGGAAAAAACAAAGTAGGCCTGCTTAGGCAGTCTGACTGCCTGGGGAACTCACTGTTAGGCAGAGAACTGTGCAGTCTGGCAAAACCCTGGTTAGGAGGAAGAGACATGTAGGATTGTGCCCAAGTGAAGTCCTGGGTGGGAATCTAGGAGTCTAAAGAGGGCGTCCTTGATGTCCCAGAAGTTTAAGAAATCTTGCACAGCTATAGAAATAATCCAACAAAATGGCAGAAAATAAAATATTTGGGGACAGATTGTGCCTTTCAGCACAGCCTTGACCAAAGGGTGATGTGTAAATTGCACTACCCCAAAAACATACTGGAAGGCACTATGTTTCCAAGATACCCTTCTGAGGCATAATTACTTTCCTGCTTCCGTCTGTCTTAAACTAGCAGCAAATTATGACACTTGCTGCAAAGGTTAATGTATTGAGGGAAATGTGCCCAAGGCATCACCCATTCTCCTCTCCAACTTGTCAATTCCTTGCCTACTTGCTTTGAGAAGGGGAAAGCACAGTGCTCCTACATACTTCAACCCAAAGTCCAAATACAGTGGCACAAGGGGCGATTCTTTTTCCGCTGTCACTCCTCTATACAGGAATGCAGTTCATGTCCCAGTTTAGATCCCTTGAAAACTCTATTCTTCAAAGTAAAATTGTGTTAGCTGTTAGTGGTTTAAATAAATAAGGCTATGTCTACACTTGTAAATTTAGGTCGACTTTAGCTAAGTCGACTTAGCATGTCTACACCTAAATTTTAATTTGACTTGGGGGGAACTTACAAAGTCAACCTAGAGTGTCCACACTGGATGCTTAGGTCGACTTCTAGGGGGGACCTAGGGCAGGTCCAAGGGGGTAGGGGGGCACCCCATGCCCAGTGCCAGGTGACTCAGCCTTTGCCCAATTGTACGTTGGTCGACTTAGGGCTACTCCAGGTCTACACTGGCTTGAGTCGACTTGAAAAAGTTGACTTAAGCCTTAAGTCGAACTAAAAGGAGGTTTAATAAGTTCGACGATATTCATTAAGTCGACTTTATTTTCCTTAAGTCGACTTAAGGAAACTGTAGTGTAGATGCAGAGTAAATTAAGTCGACTTAAGCAAGCTTAAGTCGACTTAATTTACAAGTGTAGACGCACCCTATGTGACTAAAGCTACCATTTATTGATAGGAAAAGAAGCCACAGTTGTTTCAGAACTCCTTTTTACTACAGGTCTTGATTCATATTCAACATGGCATATTTTATGATATATGATTAATAATATTCTTCATTTTGCAGAATCTGCCAATTGTTTGTTACTATATAAAGAGTCTCAGCAAAATGGGTTGGGACATTTAATTGTCATTTTCAAGAATTTTAAGGGCCCAATACATAAGGCCACTGAAGTTGGCTTTGGGTGAGCCCCATAATCACATCATTTATATTATATGTGTCCAGAAATACTACAAGCCCACTTGACTAAATTCAGTCCTTGGATTTCAGGTATCAGGGATTAAACTGTTGTAGTAATTCAATGTAATTTTGCTTTCCTGATGAACTCTTTGAAACCAAAAATAAAAATAGGAAAAAAGCTTAATCTAACAAGCAAGATATTTACAGGCAGACTTTGTCAGGCCTGTTTGGGCCTACAAAAATTGCATTCCTCTCAATGATCAGGGAAGACTGCATGGAAGGAACCAAATATTCAGGTGGGATACTGAGAAGGATGGGAGAGTCTTCTGCAGATCAAGTTCTTTGTAGGAAGCTATATGGTTATAAACAATAAGGAATCTCATAAAGACATCACTATCCCCTTTAATAAGTTCTTTACTTTGTAAAGTATTTTTTTTTAGATCTATAGATGAAAAATGCATATCAGCACTAAAAATTGCTATTTTCAAAAATATTTGTGGCCAAATACCAAAGATGGCTTGAAGAATAGAATCTTGCCCTCAGCCAAAGCACCATTGTACGCTGTCTCATAGACTGTGATCCTGAGCAAGGCCTTACAGAGGACAGCACAGTCCTGTATTATGAGATGTACAAATAATATAGATTTTTTTACTTTGTGGTGCATTTTTAAAATTATTTCAACACAATTGATGCTTACTGTATGATTTTGTAATAAATTAATATAGCCAAATTATTCCTCCCTTGACACAAAATTCAGTACAGCTCTTCCCTGTACACTGTGAATCCTTGGTCATAGAATTTAGGCCTGATATACCACCTAATATACAAGCTCCTCGAGGTACAGTTTATAAAAGGCATAGTCACTGATACCATGTCAAGGCTGATTACACAGGAAATGTTATTTTTCCTATTCCAGACCATAATTTCATTAGAAAAACGTGCTTCAGTAGGAGAGAGAGAGAGGGCACCATCACTCAGTCAAGTGATTAAAATCTCGGGACATTAGCAGAGGACAAAGTGAAAGAGCTGAAGAGGAACTCTAACCCCTGATTTAATTCCAACATGACTGTTGCATTTGTCTTGTCACAGATTTAATACGGACATTCTCCCCAAAAGGCACACCAAAATGAAATTCAGGCCCCAGTGAAATCCATGGGAATTTTGCCCTTAACTTCAATGGGGCCAGTATTTCACCATAAATAGTAGGTTATGCAGCCTATCAGTATAACAGCTCTGGGTAGAAGATAGTGCAGAGTCAGAGAGAGGTCACAGACAGGCTGGTGCCAGACAAAGCATATTCAACTTGATGCTCAAGTGATCTGAGCAGCTAACTCACCGTACATCTAAGGCCAGATTCTGCCTTCTTTACAGCAGTATAAATGTCAAGTAACGCCACTGAAGTGAATGGATTTTCTCAGACTTATTCTGATATAACTGA
Source organism: Pelusios castaneus (assembly GCA_007922175.1). Classification (NCBI taxonomy): domain Eukaryota; kingdom Metazoa; phylum Chordata; order Testudines; family Pelomedusidae; genus Pelusios; species Pelusios castaneus. The sequence goes on from ML685787.1 coordinate 266,005, forward strand.
AGCCAAAATTTTGCCCATGGTTTTTTAAGATACTAGAGAAATAGCAGAGATATGTCTTTAGTTTCTGGACTCCCTATGTAGAAAATAGTGAAAAAAGAAAATAGGTTTTATTTTCCTAAAAGATATGCTCTAGTTCCAATGAAAATGAATGAAAGAAAGTCCTATGATCAGAATGTCAGAGTATAGGGTCACAATCATCCCTTCTGACCTTAAAAAAAAAAAATGAATCTTTGGTGGAGACTGGGGTGAGAAAGGAGACTTTCTAGTTGTTCTACATGAACTACTTTGCCTGGTCTAGGAGCAGAATTGATGAAAGAAGTCCACTGGCCCTCTTTGGCCAAGGAATGATGCCATTATATGGGAGGGAATTTGCAGTTATGCATGAATAATCCTTGTTCCCTAATACTGATAAATGGATTATTTAACTGTATGTTATTGTAATTTGCTAAATACATTTTCAGTGACAGTGTATTAGTACAGGCCTGTTCTTGCAGAAACTATATCTGACCTTCTCAAATACCATTCCATTCTGTATGAGTTTTGCAAGAAATATTTAGGCTATTCTGATGTGACCATAAAGATATCATTACCTATTCCTTTCCCTGTGAAGGAACATTATATTATGCTTAAAGAATGATTAATGCTCATTGCATACTGCTTCTTTGAAAACATATCTGGCTATCCTTATTCTGCATTAACACAAAACCTACATTATAGAGAAACCTTTATCTATGAGGACAAGCATCTCATCATCTTAGGTGTTTTCAATTAAGACTTAATAAATTTATAGCCATTTTTCTCCTCTGAATGATATTCATGATAGGACCTAATAATTTCCAAACTTCACTCTACTGAAAATAATGAAATTAGATCCACACACTTATGTTCAATGGGTTGTGTTATGCAGCTCATCTAAGGATGCAAATATACATTTTCATAAGGTCTGCATTACTCAACCCATTGACCAGAAACATGCCAGTGAATGAATGCTATTGTTTTTAGTGCCTGAAAGAGCCATTAAAGGCACCTTAGAGATCAAGCACTGGAATAAATGACTGCACTGAACATGGAAAAAGAACACACTGAACACATTTTAAATTCTGATTCTGAGATGTGAACGCTACTCAAATCGGAGTTATGGTATAACTAACTAATCTATTTTGTAAGGGTTGGCCTCCTGCTTGTTTCCATAGTGTCTGTGTATCTAGTATAGGAACACATGAATTTCTATGTGGGATCAGACCCAAGGTCAGTCCCATAACTCTGGTCTAGTCTGATATCTTGGACCCAATAGTGGCTGGAACCAGCTGATTCACAGGAAAGTGCATAATCCCTGCAGTGTCTGGATGTGGGATAATGTTCCTCACTGAAGGTCCGATCCTAATCCTTGATAACCAGAGATTGATTTAAGACTAATATTTTTGTTCACATTAACTATTATAGACCTGGATATCCCTGTTCTCAAAAGTGCTCAGTCAGTGTTGCGTTAACTCTGCTTCTGGTGAAGCCAAAGATAGTTTTACCATTTATTTCAATGGGAGCAGAGCCAAATTAATGCTTTTGTAACAGAGGCAGGTCTAGGGTCCAAATTTGTCTGTGTGTGGAGGATGGGGGGGGGGGGGGACAGATGGACAGAAATAAGTGGACTTAGCATGTCCACACTCAGAAATTAAATCGACTTAAAGGGGACCTTGCCAAATCGACTTAGAGCGTCCACACTGGACGCCTACGTCAACTTCTATGGGCTAGGTGGACCTGGGACTGGTCCACAGGGGCGGGGGAAGGGAGGGGAGCACCCATTGTCAAGTGCCAGGGGGCTCAGCATTTGCCCCATTGTACCTGGATACAATGGGGGCTGAGCAGGACAGGGACACTGGCAGGGCATAGGAGCAGGGTGGGCAGTGCTGTGTCCTGCCCTGTGGGTGGGCACGCCAGGCTCTGCCTGTACCAGCCACCCTGGCAGGGGGATCAGTAGGGGAGCCCTGGAGCCCTTTAAGTTGACTTTAAGTTGATTTAGGGTTAATCCGCGTCTACACTGGATAAGTCAGCTTTATAAAGTCAATTTAGCCAGTAAAATCGACTTTAAACTAGGTTTTATAAAGTCGACTTTAAATTTCCTTAAGTCGACTTAAGCAGCAGCTTAAGTTGACTTAAGGAAATTGTAATGTAGATGCAGATTAAATGAAGTCGATTTAAGCAAGTTTAAATCAACTTAATTTGTAAGTGTAGACGTACCCTTGGAGTTGCACAGATTGAGTGCCTGAATCTTTCTCAAAACTCCTCATGGGATCAGGCCCAAAGCGTTTTAAATCTAAGGAACTACTAATTGTATTTTCTTCTGAGCTTCTCTAGTTCAAATATAGCCAAAATTTAGGGCTCAAGGGGAGATAGTCAAAGGCACAGAGGACATGTAGTGGCTCTACTCCCACTGAAACTGCCATTTATGCCTTTGAAAACATCTTCTTTCAGCAGATTTATGCCATTAACACCAGCTGAAGATTTAGCCATGGGTGACTGATATATTTCTTGATTTATTTCTCAGAAAAAGCATCTAGTAAGAAAAAAAGAAGAGAGAGGCCTACGGGTAGTAGACAGTATCAGCCAGTGTAGTTCATAATTACAGCACAAAGAAACAGTAGAAGACTATGAAAAGCGTTGGCTTGAAATGATGCACTAAAACCCGCCATGTGACTGGATTAAGAGTGCCAGAGTTTCCACAGGCCATAGGGAACTTTTTGCTGAAGAGAACAAGCAAGCCTAAAGATTGCATGCTTCATTTTTTCTTTAGGAAAATATGTAAGAGTTGTTAATAGTTCCCAATACACATGTATTGAGCTTGCACTTTCGCAGCATCCGTCCAACAAAACAGATTATTTTGTGAGTATATGATTTGTATATTCATCCTAAAATAGTTGTGTACTAATACTGGTACTTACATGGTAGAAGGTCATTCTTATACCATGCTCAAATCCATAACAAATTACTTGCATTTATTATTGCCTATATAAAGTGGAACATGTTTATATTGTTAAGTGTTAGAGTCCTTAAATTTCCAGAGGGGTAGCCGTGTTAGTCTGTGTACAGCAAAAACAATGAGAGTCCTGTGGCACCTTATAGACTAACAGATTTTCTTCGGGCATAAGCTTTCATGGGCTATAACCCACTTCATCCTTAAAGCCATCTTCCTTTGACTTCAGCAGCACCAGATTTGATGTAAAATCTGTTTAATGTAAATTAGAATGGAAGTATTCAATTGCTTCAGTGCAATGTGCAATCTATAATTCGCTTTACATGGATTCTCCCCTTAAAATGAGATAGTTCTGTAAAATAAAAATTTAATTATAAATGAGTTCCATGTTATTCCTTCCAGTATAAGAAGGAAAAACAAAACATCTTGGATTAAATTTATCAGGACTTCTAGCAAAGATTTGAAATAATATAACTAAAACAATAAAACAGAGCAGTGGGTGGACTGTAAATCTATTGGAAGCAAGTCAAAATTTGCTATGGATTATTAATTATTATTATTATTATTAATAATAATGAAAATTAATATTTTGGTAGCAGCTAGAAGCCCCAGCCAACACTGGGTCCCTATACTGCTAGGCACAATGTACAAACAGAATAAGACAGTCACTGGTCCAAATTGCTAATAATCTAAATAGATAAGACAAACAAAGGATGAGAGGGAAAAAGGAGGCACAGAGAGATTATATGATTTACGAGGCCACATAGAAGATAAGTAGCATAGCCAGATATTGAAAAAGATGAGTCTCCTAAATCCCAATGCAGTTGCCTATTCTCAAGTCTAGACTGTGTTGTTTCTCACAGAATGGCTATGTCTACACTTGTTAGTTTAACTCGACTTAGCATGTCTACACTCAAAAATTAAGTCGACTTAAAGGGGACCTTGCCAAATCGACTTAGAGCGTCCACAATGGATACCTAATTCGACTTGTAGGCACTAGGTGGACCTGGGACTGGTCCACTGTGGCAGGCCAAGTGCCAGGGGGTTCACCATTTGCCCCATTGTACCTGGCTACAATGGGGGCTGAGCAGGACAAAGACACTGGCAGGGCATAGGAGCAGGGTGGGCAGTGCTGTGTCCTGCCCTATGGGGGGGGGGGGGCGGCACGCCAGGCTCTGCCTGTGCCAGCCACCCTGGCAGGGAGGGCAATGGGGGAGCCCTGGAGCCTTTTAAGTCAACTTAAAGTCGATTTAGGGCTGATCCGCATCCACACTGGCTAAGTCAACTTAGTAAAGTCAACTTTAAAGTAGGTTTTATAAAGTTGACTTTAATTTTCCTTAAGGTGACTTAAGGAAAATGTAGTGTAGATGCAGATTAAATTAAGTTGATTTAAGCAAGCTTAAGTCGACTTAATTTGTAAGTATAGATGCACCCAAAAAGACTTGACTCTTAAATTTGGAGTCACCTATCTCTGGATTTGCATCAGAATAAATGAGAACAGAATTTAGCTGTTTTTATTTTTAGTATCTTTTAAAGCCTTAGTTTCAAAATAAAAAATCTTCCAAATGCAAATAGCTGCAATAATTTGGTAGCATGAATATATACCATTGATGAAAATTCCGTTGTCACTGGGGACACCGAAATGAAAAAAACATGGACATATTTAGATGTGTTGAGAAACCATCAAACACATATACAAAGTGAAAATCTATTTTGACCATATCCTGTGCTACACAATATATTGGTGAGCTAGAGGATGTTGGTAGTTGCCCATAAACTTGTCTTTGACCTATGGGAAATAATAGGTCTCCCTGAAGCTGCTGGGCCTGATAGCCACCTTTCATTCAGACTAACTGAAGGAAAAGTTATTTGCACCTTTATTATGATAGCTGAAGCTACAGAAGCCATTGCCTAAGATCTAGATCAGCAGGAAAAGGCCTAAGTAGAATGGAGCCTATGGCTGAGAGATTTCCTTGGACACTATTTGAAAATGTAGAGGCTGTTTACAGCTGTCGGAGTGTGTGTGAAAGGAACAAGAAAGTGAGCAGACAGCAAGGAGTGTGCAGCCCTAGGAAGAAGCCAAGAGAACTTCTTTTGGTCAGAGTGCTGGCTAAAAAGACAACCTTGGAACTTGTGAGCAGGAACACTCCCTTCTACTGTTTGTTCCTACTGTGTTCAGAGAAACAGGACTTTGTGAACATTATTTACAAATAAACAGGATTGCACCAAAGAAACACCTGGCGCCTGTGATCAATTTCTCTTCCCAATGTAGGCAATCTGGCAAGGCCTGAATATTAGCTAGCCACTCAAACCAAGGGGAAATAGTATTAAAGAAGTACCATTTTAGGTTTTTTTTGATTGAAGCCTAAAGACACTAAAGGTGTCTGAAATATAGAATACAAAAGATTCAGGGATATGCAGTTTCATAAGAAAAAGAGTTGGTTTGGGGGTCTCAGATGTAAAAGATTGAGAATTCCTAGGTGAATTTATGGCTGGCTTTTGCACAGGTCTACAAATGAAGATGCTTTACGGACCCTACCCTTTCCTTCATGCACAGACCCAGGGGCCATCCGCAGTCACATCCCTGTATTCACAGATTGTTCCCTTCTAGCACTTCCTAGTGTGCCAACTATCCAAAATGGGCTGAAAGCTACAGCAGAATTCATAGGGTCTGTTCCTGCTTCCACTGAATTGACTGATAAAACTCTCCTTGACTACAGGCCGGGAGCAGGTTCAGATCCACAAGGAGGAAGTTCCTCTATGAGAAGATAAAAGACTGCGTTGAAAAACTCGTGGCTGGCCCATGCCACATGGCATTGGCTTGCAGGGCTTGGGATACAGGCTGTTTTATTGCAGTGTATATTTCTGGGCTTAGGCTGGCTCAAGGACCTTGCAAGCTGAATTCAGGCCAGCCATGGCCTGTGTTCTTTGCTGTGTAGACATATCCTTAGACTCTAATCAGGTTATGGAAAGATTGTATTATACCTTTGACCATGAATAATGCATTACAATTTAATTTAGCAAGGATTTTTCATACAGGAGCCTTACTAATCATGGTCAAAGAGTCTACAAATGTTGACAGCCTTGAGTTTTGGGGGTCAAGGGACTTGTGAGATATCAGAGAGGTTTAGATTGGGGATTCTGGAGGAATTCAGTGCATTGACTAATAGAGTCAGTCCAATAGCTACGGTTCAGTGACTTACTAAAACTGTCTCTTTAATATAAATATTGCTTTGTATTTACAAATAAATATTTTCAGAAGTTATATTTTGTGTCTCATTTAGCAAAATAAATAAAAATATAGAAAAATACTCTGTGAATATTGAGACAGAACAGGGTTATGGTCTGTATTTTAATAATCCAGGTTGCTACATGGTAATATTGTGGAGATCTGAGCTCTCATACATCCAGAAAAAATGATTTCACCATACTTCTGCTGCGACTGCAGAACATTAGATATCCATGTGAAGAGTATTACATCCTTTTCAAAATGAAGGGCTATGTTTTCAAAGGTTCCCATTCTGTTTTGACTTCACAATATTGTATATGCAGTTATTATGTTTGCGTAGGCACACCGTGGTTAGGTGTGCCGCTACCTCATCTGTGCCTGCAAAGTATCATTTGGGCTAGATTATTCAGTAAATTTCACTGGTGAAAATCCAGAGTAACTCTACTGAAATATAAGGTTTTATTCTGGGTTTATACAGGTGTACAGGAGAATAAAATCTGGCCCTTTGTGTGGACAATTTTGTGCAGGCAAAAGTGATGGTCAGTCTGAGACATCACTGAAAGCGTGATTCTTAGACATAGATCCTATTATGGACTAGTTATTTCCCAGCTAATTAAATAAAAAAAAATATTTTCCTTAGTTTCAGTAAACATTTGTTTTGTTTGCTCTAATATTTTTTAAACAGTTTCTCATGGGCAGCAATATAAAAAGAACCAAAATCTACTCTCTTCTCAAGTGGGAATCTGATGGAATGGGGAAGAAAAGCGGTTTCCAAATGAACTCCTTGACAATAGAAGTTCATAATAGAAACATTGATGAAACCATAATGATAACACGGGAAGCACTTCCCTTAGATAAAGCAATTTAGACCTCTTAAAAAGCGATCCCCAGTTTGTAGGAAGTGCTGTTCAGTTGTTGTTTGAAAGTATTGCCATTGAGTCTTCTGATCAGGAAGTTCTTCCAAGCTCCTCATTCATCTAATTCTAGTTTGTTCTATGTGGCGGTTGCCATGATAACAGATATTTAAAATTGAAACCTGAGTTAATACCTCTATATAACCTGCTTCTGTAACAGTTAACTTTAAAAAGTGTAATTCCTTGTAAGAAAAGAATTGTCAATACTTAAAAACCAACTCAGACATTAACAAAGAGAAATGCTATTTGTATAAAGCAATAGTGACATCTGGTGGTCATTTGGTTAATCACACAATATGTGGCACAAATTGAATTTTATTCTTAAGATACAGTCTCTTTAATTTGTCCTAAACATTGCAAGAGAATTTTACTTATCTAGCATTGTCTCCTGTTTATTTTATTTTTTGTTTATATATAAGAATACACACAGTTCATCTCCATATCATACAAAAATCTTTAGGAACAAGTTAAAAATACAGATTTTCAATTATCTTGTATTCACAATATTGTGCATTAAGAACACATTTCCATAAATTGGCTACCTGTGCATGCCAAATGGGCTCCCAGATGTGGGTTTTATACAGGCAACTGGGTATTATTTTCAGCCATGCTTATTATGTTAGGCTATGTCTACACTACAAAAAGTTAGGTCGACTTTGTTAAGTCGATTTACTAAGGTTGACTTTAAGTTGACTTAAAATCAACCTTATTAAGTCAACTTAACAAAGTGCTGTCCATGGACATGGACTAAGTCCACTTCGTTAAGTCGACCTAACTGCCTTTTTATCTCAGGATATATGTTTTATGAAAGAGCATATTTTCACTAGAGAATTCAGGAACCAAGAAAAAAAAAGTTGAATAATTTATAGAGCTCTGAATGCACTGGCTGAAAACTGATTTTTGGGACTGGAAAACATGAAGAGACCGGCAGGATAGTGGGTTAACAAACAAAAACCTCTCACAGCAACTACAATCAAAGAAAGACTTAAATCAACCCAGAGCTACAGAGGTAGCAAAGCAGCCTGAACTAGTCAAACAGCAGAACTAAGGTCAGGAGGAACTTGAAAAACCTCTTACCACTAGTTTAGAAGTGGTAAAAAGATACAGCACAGTTGTTAGAAGTCGTTACCTTATATGCAGTGAGACTAATGAAGAAATTCCAGGAAAACTACAAAGTGTTTCAAACTAAGTGTACAAGTTGGAAAAATTTATAGCCCAACAGATATATTTCCAACCAGTGGTGCAAGGTGTATAAATGTACAAAATGTAGACATTTTGCTGCACTCAGGCAATACACGTTGACTAATATTACAGATAGATTGGCAATCAAGAGGCATTATTTCTGGGGTGTCTCATGTGAGATAACACAGAGCCCGCCAGGATGGTGAAACTGAATATTTATGGAAAGATGACCTGGCCAACCCAATTGCTTTCTTTGATGAGATAACTAGCTCTATGGATGTAGGGGAAATGGTGGATGTGATATATCTTGACTTTAGCAAAGCTTTTGATGCAGTCTCCCACAGTGTTCTTGCCAGCAAGTTAAAGAAGTAGGCTTGGATGAATGGACAATAAGGTGGACAGAAACCTGGTTAGATCTTTGCGCTCAATGGGTAGCGATCAATGGCTTGATGTTTGGTTGGCCGCCAGTACAAAGGAGAATACCTCAGGGTTTGGTCCTAGGGTTGGTTTAGTTTAACATCTTCATTAATGATCTGGAGGGTGGGGTGGATTGCAAGCACAGCTAATTCACAGATGACATTAAGCTGGGGGAGTGGCAGGTACATTGGAGGGTGGGGGTAGGATATAATGACTTAGATGTATCTGGTACAGAAACCATGCAGCCTACTATTTCAAGGAGTACATGAAACTGTCAATATCTTTTTTTAATAATGGATTTTGGTAGGAGACCAGCTAAAAGAAAAGAAGAGAAAAAGGAGAATGACAGGGCAGATGAGGAAAGGGATAGGTATGTAGTGATGCTGAGGAGAAGTGACTATGAGGGAATGGGAGGGGAGAGCTGGAGCAAATAGCCAATCAGCACTGGGCAGATAGAGTCTCATCAGAAGTGCGGGAAATTCTCTGAATGGTCACAAGTTCTCTGAATGTGTGACTGCTTCTACCAGCTGGCATCCCTGGCTGATTCCTCTTTGCAGTTCCTCCTTATCCCTCAAAGTCACATTGAGTCTGTGTAGGGTGTTGAGGCATTTTTGAGCTCTAATTTCCCCAGTGTATGTGTGCGTGTGTGTGTGTTGGGTGGGGGGACAGATCTTCTCTGTACAGTTCTGGGTCCTGGGAGAATTGCTGGGGGCAAGGTGGCCCATTTCACCCCTTTCATCCCACAGCAGTGGTAGCTGTCTCTTTTTGGCAGCTTCTGCTGTTGTGCCTAGTGGCTGGAGTCTCTGGCTGGTCGTTCTCTACATTCATATTCTTATAAATATTTGTTCGTTGTGTACATCAAAAGTTAATGCATGTGTCAGAGTGACTATGCTAGGGAGCACCCTTGTGAAGCCGCAACATGACAGGCACACCTGCCTCAGTTTCCCCTTTCAGAGTCTTCACTAAATCCATGCATATGTAACCCTTCTACAAACAGCATCAGCAGAAACAAGGTCCTTACTTTTAGTAGGTTTTCTATCATTTCCTTAATTTTGGCTCATGCCCATACCCTGTCATCTGGGAGTTTATATCACTCTATGCATTTTTAATAGGCAAATCTGTACCCACATGTGGAGAGGTTTAAGCAAAATAATTAGATTGGGGAAAGGACAAGGTGAATGGGGACAAACTTTGCAGTTTAATACTTTCTATCCACCAACTAACTCACAATGCATAAGTTACAATCCCAGACAATTGTACCCTGCGTGTCTGATGCAGAACTGGCAGAAGCAGGGGATATGGAGGCCCATGGAGGTGATGGGTGAGGACAATTCATTGATTACACTTGTGGCTCATTATGAAAAATGTTTGGGACAAATAACCAAACAGCCATATGTTTGATAAAAATCACTAAACAGTACAGGAAAGAGTCAATATACTATCAATCCTTCTGGAAAGCACTGACCTCACTTTACACAAAAAGTGTGCTCCCAAAATACAACCCCCCCAAATTTGCTATATCTATAGTAAAACTGTTTACAAGTTAAGAGCACTCTATCCATTACCCAAGACTAAACATTCCTGATTACCTTGTTTTTGTGGTGCCATAGCTCTTAGTTCTTGTGTTTAATGTAACATCCCAAACTATCTGAGCCATGAAAGCAATCCTTACCTTATATCTGGGCAGCATACTCATGTATTTTGATATCACAGGGGTTTATGTTTGTTAGTGACAAATTATATATTTGGCCTTGCAGGATATTGTGGGATAGAGATCTCTTGAC
>ML685787.1:276898-297862 GCA_007922175.1 Pelusios castaneus
ATATAATAGAGTGTATAACATGAATGCAATGTGTAATATATATTACTATAGTATGTCATTAGAATTTAACTTTCTTCACTCTTTCTTTCACACTAGTGCTACTCCACAGTTCGGGATGTCCCCCAACCCTTGCATTGAGGTCACCCATAAGGATAAGCTTGTCTTCCTTGGCTATGAAAGTGAGAGCTGCATGGAGAACAGAGTAGAATTGCTCCTTGTTGTGTTCGTCATCATCAAGTGTGGGAGCCTATACACTGATGACTGTGGCATACTGGTTGTTACTAAGCTTAAGACAGGATTATGAGACATTTGTTAATACCCAAAGGAAATTCTAAAACTAGGCTTATTCTTGATGGCAAACCCACTCTCCTTAGATGGCTTTCCTCTCCAAAAGAAGGTATAGCCACCCCCATCTTCTTTCAACTGTCCAGCAGGTCTTATTTAAGGCAGCAATATTGATGTCTTATCTTACAGGTTCTCTAGCTAATATTGCAGTTCTTCTTTCAGGACAGTCACTGTTCGGGGAATCCATGGCTTTCTTATACTGTGTTTTACTTCAGGAGCTAGCTCACACAGGGGTTTTTCTTGGCTGGGGCTTTTAACCGCTGGTGTAAAATAAATAGTTTTTTCTTATTTAAATTTGACTTTGTATTAGGTCATTTGTGACTTCTGAACAAATTTAGTCATCTTGTCTGTCGGTTGTATGGATATTCTCTTTAGACTCACTATACAGATACTAAAACAAACAAGGACTCTAGTGGCACAAAGACTAACGCATTTATTTATTGTAATTTATTTAGTCATTGTTACTCTTTAAGTGCCACTAGCCTCCTTCTTTGTTTTGCTGAACTAGACTGACACAGCTACCACTTTAGAACTCATCATTATGGAGATACTGTAAGTGCAAGGTTCTAGAACCTTTCCTCTACAAGCCACAAGCACAATCAGGTCTTGTGCTTCTTCCTTGCCTAAGATGCTGGGTGTCACGGAAGAACTCTCCAAAAGAAAACTATTGTCTCCCACCTAGAGTGAGTCACTTTTTATCCCTCCGGAATACTCATGTCTTCAGTTTTTGAGTTGTGTGGGCCTGGGATTCAAACCAGTTGTTGAGATCAGCAGGATTTTGTCCTCCTATTGTCCTGTAATAACCCTCAAGTATTTGCTGAGGAGAAGGAGTGTTACATCAAGCTTTTCTGCGCATGTCCCCACAGCCTATGTCTACATTTAAAGGCTATGTCTACACTAGAAAAGTTAAGTCGACTTTGTTAAGTTGACTTAAAGTCGACCTTATTAAAGTCAACTTTAAGTGGACTAAGTTGACTTAGCTTTAAGTCGACGTAGTCCACTTTGTTAAGTCAACCTAGGGTGTCCACACCAGTGTTAGGTCGACTTAATAAGTTAGTTATTAAGTCAACTTAAGGATGGCCATAAGTCGACTTAATGAAAGTCTGGTGTGGACATGGAGTAATTTAGGTCGACTTAAGCATTCTTAAGTCGACCTACCTTGCTAGTGTAGACATAGCCCTGGTGATTTAACCCAACATAACCTTACAGAAGTTGTAACAATCAGGCTAACACATGGCATTAGTACATTATTAGAATAGCCTTACTTTTGTCACACAAGCCATTCACTTCAGACAAAAAAAAAAAACCCAAGAGTCCTGGGGCACTTTTAAAGACTAACAAATTTATTTATTGCATGAGCTTTTGTGGGATTAATGAAGTGTGATTCACCCACAAAAGCTCATGTGATAAATAAATGTGTTAAAATGCCACAGGACTCCTTGTTTGTTTTGCTGAACTAGACTGACACAGCTCTCCCTCTGGAACATCAGACAGCCCTTCTTGAAAAGGCCTAATGCAAAACTTACTGAAGTCAACAGAAATCTCTCCCAGAACAAGTCCAAAGTTCTCCTCTGAAAAGGGGCTATGCAAAACAGAACCATATTTAGTACATGTCCTCATGAAGTGGTCCACTCACCGCATGTGCAGCTCCTTGTGGTGGTGTCTGGGAATTAGTTCTTAGCCTGTGTGGTGTTCCCATCCATTTGTTGGGTCCCGTCCCTGATTCAGGGTTCTCTCTCCATGACTCAGCCCTCTGACCAGGTCACTGTGTAGTTCCCCCTTTTAGGGTAACAATGTCCCACTAGACAAGTTGTTCAGATACTGCTTCAGACTATCACCTGTTCCATATTTCCAAGTCCTGTGCCACTTTTCCTGGGACTGATAAGGGAAACCTGGACTCTATTTACTTTGGTTTCCAGCCCAAAGATCCTATAACCAGCAACCATGGTCTGTACACTCCCACTCCTGACTGTTGTTTTCATGAGCTTCATCCTATCCAGTCTCTGTCAGGCTTTCTTCTTTGTAATTTCTATGAATTGACCCTCCTTTCCAGGCTAGGATCCCAATTCTTATTTACACTACTCTAGCTGTCTTACTCACCACCTATCTGTAGTTAAAAAGTGACTGTAGATTACCTCCCTGCAGCTTCTTTGTGCTCCCACTTTCTGTTTTATAACCATAACCCAACTCCTTCCCCAGATGGGCTTCATCTGTCATTAGGCTTTGTCAAGCCCTTCTTCCCCTGCAGCTGCAGCATATAAAGCTGATTAGTTTCTTCTATCTCACATTAACTGGCAGAGGACTTGTGTGAGGTGGAATCCCATCACAGTCCTTTATATCACTTAGACAAGAGCAAATGCTCCAATGTGCCATATGTTCCTTAAGGCTTTCCCTATAGGACAGTCATAGGAATCACACTTCAGGGCAATTGCACTTATGAGCCATCTAAGATACCCATGCTCAGGTTTCTAGATCCCTGACTGTCACCTCTCTTGTGATGAGACATGCATCTCTTTCCCTTTTAACCAGGGATTTTCCCAGGCTGCTCATTTTCCTGCCTACATTGTGAGTTCCCCAGCAAGTCATACTGCCTGAGCAGGCCAGCTTTGCCTTCTCCTCAGAGGCTATACACTACATATTGCCTCATGGGTATAAGTTACCACACAGTCTTTTCTAAGCAAGCCCATTTATTCATAAGGTGAAATCATTACAGGAAAAAAAAGAACAGATTTAAATGTACTAATAAGTTTACCAGAGACCACCCCAATTAAGGGATTTTTCTGTGGTTATAACTTCATAACCACCTGGGCTTTGAACAAACCCTTCAAGAATCTGTAAGACACTCCTTTATACAGTTTGGGCTTCTGATCCTGTCCTTCTATGACAGGTGATCAGTAGACACTTCCAGAAGCAGGGAGTGGTAGCAATTTGAGCATGCTCCACAGTGTACCCTGCTGGTATGATGTGATGTTGTCAGTCAGATGACTGAAGAGCAGCAGCCTGAGCAGACAGCAGGCAGGAGCTGCCTTGAGGGGAGACCATGTGCTCAGTGTTCTGGAGAGGAGCTGAGCCAGGAGTGAACAAGATGTTTTCTCCATGTAAAGGAGTCATTTGCGACAGACCTTGCAGACATGCATATGGGACTGAGGGCTGGTTGCAGAGGAGAAGAGAAAGCCTGCATGGAATGCTACAGAGGATCCCAGCAAAGAAAGAAGAGGACAGCTATTTCTTGCCACTCAAGCTTCCACACTGGAACAGAGACTGTAGCTGAGAGTTGGGTGAATGCCACACAGACTTTGGGACTCTTGGGTATCTTTTCATGCAAGGGATTGTTCTTGGTTAATTGTAGTTTGTTTTCTTAGGATAAGGTTCATTTAGTTAGTAGATAATAAAGTTCATTGTTATGTTTGTTTTTAGTAGTATTTTAATGTGTGAGTGTAGCTCTGAGCAAGCTTCGCCGTGAGTCCTGTACAGACTGGATCCTGGGTCTCCAGCTGCTTTCCCCATAGGGGTTGGGATTGATTTCTGTGGGGCACTGGAGAAGGGCAACTACATGAATTTAGCCCACCCAAAGGTTACACAAGTGCAGACACTTCTCTCTCAACACCGTAGCACTGTTTGTTGGCTATGGAAGGACATATGCGATGGTGCATATGGGTTGCAAATGGGTTGTGTTTGTGTCCTTTCTAGGTACTGGAGGACCAAATAGTCAGGCTATGTCTACACTGGCAAGTTAGTTCGAATTAAGGAGGCTTAATTCAAACTAACTAAAGCCATGGCTACACTAGGTTTTAGTTAGTTCGAATTAAGGGCTTCCTTAATTTGAACTAATAAGTTCGAATAGGGCTTTAGAAGTAAGGCTTTAATTCGAACTAACTAGTTCGAATTAGCCAATGTGGCCATGTTAATTCGAACTAATTTCTTAGTTCGAACTAACCGGCCATTGAAATGAATGGGGATCGCTAATTCGATGAATGGCATGAATGGCACTTGCTTAGTTCGAATTAACTTTTTCTAGTTCGAATTAAGTTAATTCGAACTAACTAAAATTAGTTTGAATTAGTTAGTTGAAACTAACTAATTCGAACTAATTTTAGCAAGTGTAGACATAGCCTATGATTTTAACATAATTCCATGCAGCATGAATGCTGGTAATTCTCAGGAATTGTGCCTCTCTGAGGCCTAATCTTACCCAGAGCTTCCTTTAGGAGGTGGAGCAAAGAAACATACAGGTCTGCTGGGCACAATCTAGCCCAATGTTAATATCAATATTAACTAACTAGTAGTAAGTTGATTTCTATATTTCCAATAGCCAATCATGTATTTTTTTGGCGTGAAATATTAAACCTAGCCAAGTGATTATGCAGAATTATCTGGAGTATCTTTTCAAGCCTACTGCTCTGAAGCGCTACTTTGAAAAATGAACCTCTACATTTCTGCCAATTCACCATAGATTACAAAAGATTATTGGGTTCTAGTTTCACCCTGTAACAGTTTTCTCTCTGCGTTGTCTTGTTTTGGAAGATGAAGCAGCAGGGAAACAGAACAGTTGCTCTAATTCATATGAACTGTGCTTTACCTAACAGCTCATTTACCTCTCTCTCTCCCCCATTCCTTGCTGCGGTTGAAGGCAAGTTAATTAGGCTGTTCCCTCAAGAAATATTCATTCAGCACCATAATAGTCACATCAGATAGACTGCTAGGAGAAAACTCTCCATAATATAACCTTATAAGTGCCTAACAGCTTGCCATAATGTCTCCCTGCCTGCTCTCCTTTCATTCCTCACTTTGCAGGAAGAATTGTCTCATCCTGTTTTCTATTTGAGTATTAAGCAAATTCATTAAAAAATTTATGAAATGGGTTTCTTTAAACATGTTTTTTATTTCTCCCCAGCCTCCTTTTTATTTATACATTTCCCAGGCATGAAACACCAAATGTTATCCAATAGAAATACAGGATGTATTTCTATAGCTTTCTTTCTGTGCATGCTTAACCTTCTGTTAACCCAATATATTAAAATTCTTCAGACACAGAGTAGCAATGTTCGTAATCTCCAGCTCATTATCTTAATTAGATCTGTCCTATATTATCCCACAGTTTATTCTCATTACTTTAAAGGTGATCAGCCTAAGAAAGGAATGTGAGCAGAATTTACTGAATTCTATTGTAGCAGTATTTCTCTGATCTGCTTCTGGATCTTTCAGGTGCAATAATGACAAAGCTCCTGTTATGTTTAATTAAAAATTGCACTTGAACAATATGATTATTAATTTTGGGGAATGAATTTGGGATTAATTCAGGAGGTAAAATGTCTGCAGTGGCCCAAGGATATGAACTGAGCTGGGCTCCCCATTAAAATATAAATGAATCTTTAAAAATGAAGAAAAAAACCAAGGCCTCCCACCCTGCAAACTATTAGGATTGTTTTGCCTAGGGTCAGCATGTCTCCTCAGGTGGCATTTTGTCTTGCAGGTTATTAGTATTCATCCCTTGAAATCAAATTTTACTTCATGTATTTGACATATAGCCCTGCCCATGAGCTAATACTTTGTGCTAAATCTTCCTTACATAATTAAGAAGGATCATTGGCCTTTGAAAAATCTCAAGTCAAAGTGTTATGTCAGCAAAACCAGGTTAACTTGTGATAGTGTTCTAAGCAAGAAAATAGCAGCTAAGATTAAAAGTGGTTCCCAGAAAGTTAATATGGCACATAGGAAACAGCTCAGGGGAGTATGGAAAGGAAAAGAGCAGTTCAGTTCTTTGATAATGCAGCTTTCTGTCTCCAAATCCCTCTTGGATAAATCCAGCACTTAAATATTCTGGGCAAGGATGTTAACAACATAGTTTCTATTTGTTCTGTGGGTACCACCAGTAAAAAAATATCAAAATGGCTCCTGTTTGTTTATTGTCATTTTTTCTGAACACAGGAAACATCAAAAAATGAACAGCTCTTGTACAGCTTATCTACTATTGCAGGATGCTTTCTTTTTTAAAGGCTACAAAACAAAGATAAAAGCTCTTTGGTGTAAGAACATCTTATGAAGTTTAATGGGCATTTGCCAGAGAGCGTTTTGCCAGCTGTTAGTGAGTTGCCAAGGAAATTCACAGGATGCACGTTCTAGAAGATTTCCTGAGAATAAAATGAAATTAGTTAAAGAGGCTTTGCTCGGAGTGGAAGTGAAGTTACAGGCTCATTCAGTGAGTGGACTGAGATATCTGCCTCTGTGTATACAACCACCCTTTGAGACACGTGACCCCACCCCTGCTCCCTCATCACACTTGCATCTTCTTTTATGAGACCCTTAGCCTTCTCTTATGAAGTGTATATCTGGGAGAGCCTCAACCCATTGTATGTTGTCTTGTCCTATGAAACACTAACTGTGGCCTTTTTTATACCATCTCCTTTCAGTCCTACTATAGAAGTAGAAGCATCAGACAGATAGCTCTTCCACATGCCCTCATTACCAGAGAGGAGATGCAGGAGTGAGAAGTTTCTCCTGACTCAGTCTTTCCTCACTGCTGCTGAAAAGGAGGAGTCAGAGGAGGGGCAGTCTCTATGGGTGCCTCTACACTTACAAATTAAGTCAATTTAAGATTGCTTAAATTGACTTAATCTGCATCTACACTACATTTTCCTTAAATCGACTTAAGCTGCTGCTTAAGTCTATTTAAGGAAAATTAAAGTTGACTTTATAAAACCTACTTTAAAGTCAACTTTACTGGCTAAGTCGACTTTATTAAGTCGACTTAGCCAGTGTGGATGCGGATTAGCCCTAAGTCGACTTTAAGTCGACTTGAAGGGCTCCAGGGCTCCCCCACTGCCCTCCCTGCCAGGGTGGCTGGCACAGGCAGAGAGCCTGGTGTGCCCCCCCCCCACAGGACAGGACAGAGCCCTGCCCACCCTGCTCCTATGCCCTGCCAGTGTCCCTGTCCTGCTCAGCCCCCATTGTACCTGGGTACAATGGGGCAATGCTGAGCCCCCTGGTACTTGGCAAGGGGTGCCCCCACCACCACCGTGGACCAGTCCCAGGTCCACTTAGCCCCTAGAAGTCAATTTAGGCATCTAGTATGGACTCTCTAAGTTGATTGGGCAGGGTCCCCTTTAAGTCAACTTAATTTTTGAGTGCAGACATGCTAAGTCAACTTAAATTAACAAGTGTAGACATAGCCTATCAGCCCAAGTTTCCTATGCTTTGTGGGAGGAGATGCAAATGGATAGATAATCTTTCAAGACAGATTCTTCCTACACAGGAACAAAGACCTGAGAAGGGACATTAATTTATTAACCTAAAACTCCTCTGCTAAAAAGGAGAGGGTTAAAGACCCAGCTTGTCTATTGTCTTCATTCAAGAGAGAGTAATTTTCACTGGAGGTTGGTAAGTTTCATTTTGAACTGAAGCCTGAAAAAATATGATTCATTTATGTAAATAAGAACAAGATGAAAAACTAAATGTTTATATTCCAAAGGGGTAGCTGTGTTAGTCTATTGTAGAAAAACAACAGAGTCCTGTGGCAGTTTTAAAGACTAACAGATTTATTTATTGCATGAGCTTTCATGGGAGAAAATCCCAGTTCGTGAAAGTGTCTGATGAAGTGGGATTTTCTCCCACGAAAGCTCATGTGATAAATAAATCTATTAGTCTTTAAAAGTGCCACAGGACTAAATGTTTATAATAATATTTAATTAGATTTTTAAAATTATTTTCCTTATTAGGCAACAGAACTACAATATGGAAGGCAGAGCTTGAAGTCACATGATACAGTGTAAATATGGGCCAAGGATATCAAGTGTGATGTTTAGACACATTAAAAGTTGAAACATGTTAATGGGGTCTGATTCTCAGAGGGTGGTACACAGCCGTGTCTGAAAATCGAATCACTTCAGGGTATCTCAAGTTGGCAACCAAATACTAAAGACTAGTCACTTGCAAAAATCTTGACCACAGCACATTGGGACAAATTTATGGCAGGTGCAAACTCCATGGAAGTCACTGAATGGTGTGGTATCAGAAATAAATTTATCCCTCTCGTTCTATTTAAGTTCCAAAGGGGTAGCCGTGTTAGTCTATTGTAGAAAGACAACAGAGTCCTGTGGCACTTTTAAAGACTAACAGATTTATTTATTGCCCACGAAAGCTCATGCGATAAATAAATCTGTTAGTCTTTAAAAGTGCCACAGGACTCTGTTGTCGTTCTATTTGAGAGTGGCCTAGTAGCTAGATGTGATACTGCAGAGTATTTTGTTGTTCTGTTTATGCTTTTTGCTGTTGACTGACTATTTTGGAGTTATTTCCTACGGGTTTAGGTTTAACATAGGTGTCTCTTTATAAGATTTATCCTGCAGGTGCATCTAGATGGTAGGCAGCTAATTCTGCTTTCTTCTTCTTATAGTTTCACCTCATTGTGGCATTGCAATGAACTTGCATTTGTGCCAAAGATTTTTGTTGGAAGACTGCTGTTCCATGAATAGATCAATACGACTAACGGACTCTCTTCTGGGAGGGGACTGGTGCTTTCTTTTTCTATCCGGCATATGTTTGGTAGATTTTTGTGTTGTCCACGTGCCCATTGCCTGATGAGTTAGTTAATTCCACCTGTGTCATTTAATAATACGCAATAAACAGAAAGGTTGGTGTGGTACATCCTGCCTATTATGCTCTTGGGAAGAAATATTTTATTCCCCATCAGATGCCATTGAGAGAGCTCTTTGGTTTCCTTTCGTCAAGTTGTAAGAGTACAGCCCAGAGTGCCACTTTAAAGCCAACCATCTCAATTCACAAGTGAGAGAAGGTTAGAGTTGTGCAGCTGGGGGATGTTATTTCTTCCTAGCAGCTGTCACTGAAAAGGCACATAGATGCTCTATAGGGCAAGCTTCACCCAAGGTTTGTCACATGCTTGATAATATAATGTGAAGTGTTTGGGAGAAGTTTTAAATAAATTATAATTATTCAGTGGGGCAGACTTTGCCCAAAATTCTGCTAAGTTAAAATCAGTGGAAGTGAGAAATCGATGTAAATGGAATCCAGATCAAGCCCTATGTGTTTTGATAGTCATTTAAGGTCACTGAAAACTACATCTCCAGGCTGTCCATAATGCTGTGCCTAGCCTGGAGGGGAGACCAGGGCAGGATGTCAGAAGGGCGGTGTCAGCATGGCTGCTGGGACAGCTCTGGGGCCTGTGCCTGGCTCTCTTTAGTGCTGACTGAGGAAGGCGGCACTTCCCTGGCTTGGTTGGAGCCCAGTGCCCCTTGGGAGCTGTGCCACCCTCTGTGCTGCAAGGGGAAATGGTGATGGCTGTGGAGATCCTGGCTTTCGAGGGACAGCTCTGGCTTAACCCAAACTCTCTGGGTAGCCATACCCCTGAGCTGCCCTGCCTTTCCTTCTGAGAGGGAGAGCATGGGCCTCTCCCCTTCCCTTCCCAGGGTCTCCCGGGTGTGCACAGGGGGAAAGGATGGGACTGAGCACTGGGGGGGGGGGCATGTTGGGGCATCATTGAGCCCAGGGGAGGGAGCAGTAAGGAGCCTGCGGTGGGTGGGAAGGGGCAGTAAGGATCCCAGAAGGCACTCATGGAAGAGGACAGAAAGGAGCTCAGGGGAGTAGTGAGGAGCCCTGCAGGTGTGGCTCAGAGAGCATAAGGCTGGGACTGGGAAGCAGAGAGAGGGTGGGGAAAAGGTGGAGTGGGAGTGGGGCCCGAGGGGAAGAGGCCAAGCAGGGGTGGGGCTTCACGAGGGGAGCGCAGTCTGGGTACTGGTGGCCCCCCAATTCTAGGGAGCTTCCAGTGATCCATAGCATCCCCAAAGGGAAGACTCTTGCACTGTCTATGCATACAGGACACCCAAAGGCTACCAGGCCCAAAATTCAGCAAGGTACCTGGTCAAACGCCTAACAAGTGAGTAGTCCCATCCTAGTCATTAATCACATGCTTATCAGTAGGTTCAGTGCCTTGCTGAATCGGGGCCCAAGCCAGTGTGGTTGAATTACAAAGCCTTGATGCATTTGCCTATCGGAGTAGGTTTCTACAAATGAAGGCAGACAGAAACGTTGACAGTGAGCCAGGGCTGAACAACCCTTAGTGATCATCTTAATAAGAATCATGGTGATGGCCACAGAGGAGGCAGGGTTAGAACTGTGATTTGTTCAGTAATCCTAAATTAGCCCTTACGGCAACATGAATTCCCCTTGCTCCCTTTACTGTCTTGCTCCCTTTCTTTAGCTGGCCTTCTTCATTAAAGGACGGGAACTGGAATGTCCAATTCTAACCTGCCATTTTTGAAACCTGTGTGAAATAAAAACGGATCTCCCTGATGCACACCATCACCTGTTGTTATGACAACTGGAGAAGGACACTATCAGCACGATGTTGTGAATTGATGCAGTGGTTGGTCACCAAACCATGCTTTGACACTAACATTTTGAATACCATTCAATGGAATCAAATCCCTTGGGAACCACAAAAATAACAACAACAAATTTTGCTAGCCATTAAGTGTCATGTAACTGTAGGTGGGTTTAAAGAATAAGAGGTGACATCTTTGAACAGCTCAGTCCATTAGTGTTTCTGTACAAGGAGCCTTGTGATGAAAAGGCAGTTTAGCTGCCTAATGGCTGTGATTCATTTAATGTATTTTGCATCTTTTCAGAGGGAGATTAAAAAAACATTAGTTACATTATGCTGCCCTGGAGTGTGCTGATGCCAGATTTTACAGGGCAAGCTGGGTTGGGCCTAGTCAGTATTTGAATGAGAGACTTCTGAAAAACCCAGGATTCTAGTGCAAATGGTGTTGGTACTTAGGAGGGGGAATTTATTCTTTATTAATTAGCATGAAATTAATATCCCAGCATGAAGTTAGTGTTTCCCCATGGTGCTATAGGTGATGCAGTTCTGACCAGAGTTAAATCCAAGATCTTAGCTTCTTATGATCATTAAAATCCCATGGCACTTTTCTCAAGAGAATGTAGCTAACACCAGTTTGGGAGATTGCCTGTGCATTTCACCTCAAACTGCAAAACTACTCATACTCAGTCTGGTTCAGGTTCCAAATGAGACTGAAAATGAATGTATTGAGGTGCAAACCTTTTTGGACTTCAGGGTTTGGGAAACCCATGTAAACTAAATTTCACACAAATTGACCTGGCTTTTGCAAATCAAACTTAGAAGTTTTCTTCACCACTTAGAAATTTATTTTCTGCCTACAGTCCTTATAAATTCTGTCCCCATTCATAATTATATGGTTTTCTTCACTTTGTGTTCTTTGTAGTCTGTTGTGATCTATTGTTGTGGTACAGTGTTAAAACAGCTGCTGGATTGTCCCTTCCTACTGTCCAAGATGCAGCTACATTTCACTGCTTTAAGAAGCAAAATATATAGTATGAAAAATGTTTTGGGATCACACAGAATGAAATGAGTTAGTATAACTCGATTCCAAATGACATCTATATTTAAAGTTGTAGAAGTCTTTCCATTAGAGATTTTTTTGGTTTTGTTTTCAGTTAGTCATAACTTCCCAAAATGCTCACCTTTTTGGAATGAAAGTTTTCAGTCCTAGTTTCTCTCTGAAGGTGACGATTTTGGGAGGAACATAGTTCAACTGTTTTCAGGTGAGAGGAGAATAGAATAGAAAACAAAACCTATTAATTATAAGAAGAAAATCTTTTAATCCCTTGCAAGGTGCCTCTTGTATGATGCACATTGAATCAGGCAGGCTTCTCCAGAAGCTCTTTTCTAATTCATTGTGTCTTGTATATAAAGGTGTGTCTACACCAGTGTTTCTCAATCGTCAGTAGACTGGGGAACATCTAAAGGTGTTAAATATGTTACGCAGAACACCTGATGAAAACTTTCTTGAAAAGCTGCTATATACCAGCTGTCATGTTCATAATATCTATGTACTATGCATTCCCACAAAAATGATTCAGGAAACAAATTAAATAGAAATTTATGAATGTACCATG
The DNA here is from genome assembly GCA_007922175.1 of Pelusios castaneus. NCBI lineage: Eukaryota > Metazoa > Chordata > Testudines > Pelomedusidae > Pelusios > Pelusios castaneus. The sequence continues at coordinate 289,196 of ML685787.1, forward strand.
CATTTATTTCTAAAAAAAAATTAGATACATAATGATTATGCACACACCTTAAAACTGAAAATGATATTACTGAAGTTTTAATGGGAATTCTTGGCCTGCATGTTCAACAAAGTTAATCTGTTCTTGGAGTAAGGTTCATCAAAGAAAGTCTTACCATGAAAGCTAAATCCAAGTGATTTCAATGCTGGCAGTAATAGCATCAGGAAATTTAGAATGCCCCAGCCACAGCAAGGAGCAAGACGGATGCTGATGCATGCCTGGAAGGTTTGCTGCGGTTGGGACACTTTAAATCCCCCAGGCATGGGGAGGGGTTGGGGTCAGTCATGGAACACCTTCATTATGTCCACGGAGCATTGGTGTGTCCATGGAACACCAGCTGAGAAACACTGGTCTACACTTCAAGTGAGGGATGTGACATGAGTTCTATTTTTCTGGAACATATAAAATAGTATGCAAAATGTTTTACTTGTAGAATACATATTATATTATATTATATTATATTATATTATATTATATTATAGTCTTTTGGAAATAATATCTGATCATATAATTTAAGATTATCATAACAGGCAAAGTTAAGATTGCGTGAACAACTTTATTTTGGCATTTCCTGACTGCCTGAATACTTAAACATGCAACATTAATGATCTATTAATATAATGTTTTGATGGAGTTTTTAAGTGTAAAATCAACCTTCTAGGTGAAATGTAAACAAACACATTGAACATTTTGGCATCATATTTATTTTTATCAGTATCTATGCAGAGAAATTTGTACTATATGCACAGATCATGTCCTTATATGATGAAAAAATGGCTTGATTTTTATGCAAGGGAAACAATATCAGGAAGAAATGAATGCAAAGATGACTGCAAAATGTCAATCTCTGGGATAGAATGAGAATGGACTACATTTGTATTATTTCCAGTACTCAGGTCTCATTATAGTCATTTTGCCAATGAATACATGAATGGTATGCTATTTCGTCTCCTCATTACCATCTCCGTCATGAAAGGAGGTTATCAGAATCTTAATGATTCAGTTATTTAAACCTTTTTGATAGTCTCTGTATTTTGAATGGCTCTCTGTTTTACTTCTTCCTCACAGGATCCTAAGGATAAGAATGGGAATTGCTTTCAAATCAAATTACTAAACAGTGAAAAGGTCAAAGTAGCACAGATTAATAATATCTCCATGACAAAGATTATAAAAAGACTGGGAAATAGCCCCAAATGGAATCCTTCTATAATGCCCATCCTTCATCCCATCCTAAAGCAAATGATAGTAACTGTTATGAATGGGTCTGATCTTATGCTCCCTGCAGTAAACAGAAAGACACCCAAGGATACAGAACAGTTTTAGACTAGGGCTCGGGATTCAGATGAAGCCAAATCAGGGCTACAGATTGGGTTTTGATTTTAATGTCACTAACAAGACTTCAGGCAAAATAGGGGCAATATCGCAAGAACAACTGATGTTGTGATGGTGTAAGAATTCTGCCATACTGAATGGCAGATAACTGCACTAATGTGGCTGTTCCCATGAGCTTGCCTCTATTTCATGCCAAAATCTTTCATAAATGGCTGTTTGTGAGAATCTCTCTGACAACAAACTGGAGCTGGAAGACAGACCTCTTCCAGTTCAGGATCAGACTCTGAATGAAAACTATGGTGGCCAGCTCAGATTTGGGAATTCAAATCTGAACCAACCTTGGAATTCGAAAGGATTCAGAATTACAATTGTCCTTTGTTCCCTCTATAACAACAACGTGACAAAAATAATAAAAGAAATCACTACCCTAAACTCTATATGGTACGGTAAAAAAATACGTTGCATCTCTTAATTTCCCACAGCCACTCTAAAGGATGCAGTGAGGGTCTCAAAGGCTATGTCTACATTTACTAAAATTAGTTCGAATTAGTTAGTTCGAACTAACTAATTCGAACTAATTTTAGTTAGCTCGAATTAGCTTAATTCGAACTAGCATGGCCACACTGGAAAGTTAGTTTGAACTAAGCAAGCACTTGCTTAGTTCGAATTAGCAATCCGCATTCATTTCAATGGCCGGTTAATTCGAACTAAGAAATTAGTTCAAATTAACATGGCCACATTGGTTAATTCGAACGAGTTAGTTCAAATTAACCCCTTAGTTCGAATACCCTATTCGAACTTATTAGTTCAAATTAAGAAAGCCCTTAATTCGAACTAACTAAAGCCTAGTGTAGCCATGGCTTTAGTTAGTTCGAATTAAGCCTCCTTAATTCGAACTAACTTGCCAGTGTAGACATAGCCAAAAAGCACAAAACCTAGCAAAGACGTTTGGTGAGAGTTCTGTGTGCTGGGTAATTCTCAAAATGAGCCCCCAAGAGGTTTGCATATAACTTGTGACAAGCAACCTTCCTGGCCCTATCTTACATGGTGTGGGTAGAATGGGTGTGTGTGTGTGTGAAGGGAAGAGGAGAACAAACTAGGAGAGAAGCATGTGTAGAGCCTATGGATCCAATGACTATGTGAGTTTGCTGGCCACTCTCCCATGGTGGAAGACTATCTACAGGAGCCACTGAAGCCCTGAATGTCTGCTTCTTTGCTACATGGTCTGGCTGAAAGGACTTTCTCTCTCTGCCAGACTCTGTTTAAAAACATGGCTGAATGGTCTATAACACCTCACAGACATGTGAGGTACTCAGCTGAGAACATTACATGGTAGAAGTCAAAATTAAGTATTTTCCAATATTGTTACGATCCCGAGTGTGTTCATTGACCATTGTAATTGGTAAGCGCACTTCACAGGCATAGACACTGCACATTTAAAAAACGGATTTCCCTAAAGTAGGTAGACACATTGCATGAAAGCCTCATGAAAAGTGCACAAAGAACAAAGGATTTTTCTTCAAAGAATTTTTGAGTATAAGGTGGCTATGTTTACTCACATTCTCCAGTCTCTATCTGAATAAATAAAGTGGTGTCCTGGGATATGCAGCAATACTGATAATGAGTTTTAAACTCATTCACCCTGAGAAGTTTCTGCTGATAGTTTGCCTATCAAATGGATTTAAAATTGTATTGTCACTGCATTGCTTTCTGCACTGATTGCTTTTGTATTGTAGTTCCATGCCTCAATAGACAGTTTGATTGTATATATCAGCCACATTGTTCACAGGAGGCTCTCGATAATAACCTGTAATCTGAAGCCCTTCTTTTTAATAATAAAACTCAACCTTTTCTTCTAAAATGATTTTTAACTTGAGGATGCTACATCTAAAAAATGATGTTTCACGTTGTTTTTCCCCCAGCAATGTTGCATGTTAAGAGACAATCAGCTTTGTTTTATGAAAGAATATCGAAGAAAATATTTTATATGTGGCAGCTATACTTGCAACAATTTCCATGTGTTACACTGTTATAATTTAAACCTCAAGTATCCTGTGTTTAGCTTTCTATTATTTTAAATTCATAATGCTTTCATCTTGACTCTTGAGGTACAATGTAAAAAAATGCTTAAACACGTGTTGCGTTTTAAACACAGGAGTAGTTCCATTGGGCTACTAACTGGTTTAAAATTAAGCACATATTTACGTGGTTTGATGAAGTCTGATAGACCAGTAAAAGGGCCAAGGACCACTCAGAATACATCACTGGGCATAGGCAGTACCAGGTGGAATGAACCAGAGCACAATGGAAAAGGGACGCTGAAAGACTTGTGTTTTATGGATCGTCTTTTCTGAAGGACTAACTATCCCGAACGTTTCATTTGATGAAGGACAGCCAACACTCATCATTCTACTTGCTTTCCACTAACCAACCTCAGTATTTCTTTCATATGAGTGATGTACCTGAATGTTTAAATGCTTATATCTCAACTGTATCACTAAACTGATAACCTTTAATCTTGGGTATTGCATATTATGTATTCTTTGCATTGTACAACTATTAAAACTTGTACTTTTTAAATAATCTGTGCATTATTCCCAGATGTACAGAAACTCTTTCCTTCAAAAACTCTGTATTGATTATTTTATAACATTAACTTTAATAAAAAAAATTAAGTATTGATTATTATATTTGTTGCTAACAGCAGCCAAATTTTGTAGGTCTCTCTGCAGACCTGTGTAGCCTTAGCATGATTATGCCAGGAGGATGCATGCCTTCTAGGACATGTTTGTCTGTGCCTCAAGATATGTAGATTTTGTAGGAATACTTCTAGTTAATTATGTACTCTGGTGACTTTAAATCTAACTTGAAACTCTCAAGTTTTTTTTCTTGGTGTGTTAATGCCTACTAACAAGGATAAATTGGGATGCGAGGAGGCAGGGGAGAGGTTTGGACACTTTGGGATCTCTTCTTGGACACAGGTTTGAGATCCTCCAATGACAGCTGGAAGATCTGGCCAGTTGGAAAGCCATTACTGTTTACACTTGAAAGCTGCCCCAGACTTTGGTAATTACTGAGGATTGAGGGTTGGGGTGTTTTAATAACCTACTGTAGATGTGTATATGTGCTTGAGTCTAACTGAATTATGGCTTTAAAGTTAGAGCATTCACATGTATTCTCTATTCCTACCAGTCTGTCTATCTACTGGATGACGGTGTTTCCATTTGGCTTATTTCCTGACACCACCTTGCACAAAGTAAAGTTATCATGAGCTTTGGGTTGGCAGAAGCCCCAGTAACAAACTGAGACCAAAAAATCAGTTTTGAGCCACTCCATTCCAACTTTGTCAAAGTGAACCAACCAGTTAAAAAAGTTGTATCTATATTCCTCTGCCACAGACTCAAACATGGTTTTTTTGGGAAAAAAATACACAGGCATTTTACTATTTGAAAATTATCCTATATTTTTCAAAGTGCTCAGGCTAAAAACTTCAGATTTGTTGTGTTTAGCTGGCCTCAGTGAGGACTGGTGCACAGGGTTAGTTTCGGAAAATCTGGGTGGTTACACTGATCATTGTGCAATTTTCTATTTTATTTACCTGAATAGCATACCTGGTCCAACACAGAGGTGAAAATGACTGCAGACTATGCTTGTGGACATTCTAAGTTCTAGACAGGCTTTGGGGGATCAATAGACAGATCTAGCAGGCTGGTGAGGGACTGGGAGCCAAGAATTTCGGAATCTTTGTTCCTTACTCTGCCCTGTGTGTGGCCCCACTATATAGCTCTCTTCATTCAAAAATCTCAGAATATGTACTCAGCTGCCGTGTAGACATACCCCTAATCTGTTAGAACACATTACGTCCTATGTAAGTTTTTATTAAACTGGAGTTTGGGTGTGTAAATATGGCTCACCAAAACCTTAACACGACATTGCAGAAGCAGCAACAAAGAACTTTGAAAGAGAAGGTGACATTAAAAAAAAAAATCTACATACATTGGAATGTGAATGTGCAACAGCAACTTTTATTCTGACTTTTAATACTCCTATTTTTATTCATGCCAGCTCCATAGTAACTTTAATGACATTTTAAAAATTAATTATAGCATATTATTTCTTTGTAAGCAGAGGAACAACCATTCCTGTTTCTCTTTAAATCACTAGTTCTGTGTTTTTGTTTAGTCTCTTGATCTTCCTCTGAAATACCAAATATTGAAGTTCTTAACACCTAGCAAGCCTGCTGATGGCCAATGAACTGAAATTGTGCACATTAGTCCTTTTTAGTGCCAAGTCAGAGTTTTTAAAATTTCTAGTAAAGCTAGAAAATGAGGGGAAAAAAACTCTGAATCACTTATGAAAAACGATTCCTTTCCCCATATTCTCCTAATGAAGCATTTATCATTTTTTAATCCTTTGCTTTTCCCTCTAAACTGAATTGAACCATCTGTTTAACTCATGCTTTAGAACTTGCATTTTAGATTGATGGCAGTAATAATCAAGTAAGATAAATTAAATTAATATTCTTACCAATATAATTAGTTTAATAACGCTGCCAGTTCCTTTCCCTTATCATCCAGCTTATCACAGTTCAGTAATATATTACAGTACACAAAAGCATCAATAATTTTTTCCTGTACAAGGATGGATAGATTAAGATTTTAAACAGTGCTTGTTTTATTGCTCAGATTATAATACTTTGTCTTTATACAGCACCTTTAATCTCAAATGGAAACTAAAGTGTCATATGAAAAGGAATGATTTTTCACAGGAAATATCTGCAGTGCTGGGGGGGGGGACATGCTTGTTAACACTTCTCAATGATGTTAACACTTTAGGACAGGAAGTGAAGAATATAGTACCCACTGAAACTATAGAGGACTTTAATAAGACAGTTTTGTTAGCACACTGGAGCTTACATTATATATATATATATATATATATATATATATATATATGTATACGTATAATTCATGCATGTACACCCACAGGCTAAAATCTGTTCTGGAGAACATTTTGGTAAAGGGAAAACAGTTTTAAGTAGTTTATCTCTTTACTGTACCTAGTTGCAGACTGGGAGCCAGAGACTGAAATGCAGTAAAGGGGATTGTGTATTTTTTAATTTAGCTTCTTGATAGCCAGTGCGGGTAATCAGAAGCACAGAATTTACTACAGTGTTAGCCACTAATGAGAGAGAGAATCTGCTCTCCTTTTGTAGCCTGCCATGACCCTGGCATTTTCAGATGCTCTACCCTAGGCATGGACAGGTCACAGTTTAGCTAGGGAGGTGACATAGAGATCTAGAGCTGAAATGTGGGCTGCTATTCCTAGAGGCTAAAACAGCAGCTGCAATCCTACACATGGATGGGGTATGGAGGGCAGTAGATTCACATAAATGTGGCTTTTATGATTCTTCCCCCAATCAGTCTCTACTGCAGCCTTCTGCTTTGATCTATATTGGGCTGGCATGAAGATCCTTCCTGAGATGCATAGGGAGTACACTGGCACCACAGTGTGGTAGCTCTGCCCACAGTCCCCCTGGGCAGATGATTTTGCACCAGAGGTGAATTCCGTCCACACAGAAGTTGCTTTAGATCAGGGCTTGACAAATCCTAGGCTGCAGATTGCCATGATGTCATGAATTTCTCTGTGGTGCCTAGCTGCACTGTGGTGTTTAGAAGTAGAACACTACATGGTGCCTAAAGAAAAAGCTGCGGGTGCCTTTAGTGGTGCTGCCGCTCTGCCGTTGAAAGTGTCAGAGGCGGCTGCTTTTATTTGGCAGGAGGAGGTGCTCTGAAGTGCCACAACACAGCTAGCTGGGTGGCACATTTGTCAAGCCCTGACTTATATAAACTGGATTCCAGATGCAGCTGTACTTTCAAGAGTCTCAAATGCCAAGTTGTTGCATAGATTATATTTTTTTCTCGCCAGTTTGCTACTGAGCCAGTATCCTTTTGAACAAAGACAAAAGAGTATGAAAGTTTTGATGTAGTAGTTATGTTGCATCAGCACAATATTAACACTGTTACTAAGTTCAGAATTGTCTGTCAGTATATTTACAGAAAAGAGTACAATATACCTGTGAACTTTTCCTGCGTATATCTGAGCTAAGTAATCATTCATCCAAGGGTCATCAGTTAGCCTTTTCTTTCCACTTACCTGTGCTATTGCTGCTGTCATTTTCGGCTGAATAGGTGAATAGCTAAAGACTGGGGCAATGGTACCACGCTATGTATGCTAGATGAAAGTGGAACACATTTCACTTCATTTGAGAAGGATGATCCAGGGACTTTGGAGACCACAATTTAGTTTCCTGTTCCACTTTGTATAACTTTGGTCCAATCACTTAATTTTGCTCTACGTCTATATCTGTAAAATATGGTTAATAGCACTTCTGTCACAAAGCGGTGTTGTGAAGCTAAATACATTGAAGATTGAGATGTGCTTTGAAACTATGGTAATGGGGCCATATAAGTACCATGAATAGATTTTGAGGAAATTTGCTGTATTTGGGAGGTTGACTGTAAACTGGACAAGATCAAAATGTGTGGCAAAGACCGAAAATGAGAGAAACAAAAGAATTCATACAGGAAATGTATGATACTAATGTAAATATGTTGTATTACACCATCAGTGTCAAGATTCTGTCTCTAAATCCAGCTTCTCAGACACAATCCCTATGGGTGCATCTATACTTGTAAATTAAGTCGATTTAAGCTTGCTTAAGTCGACTTAATTTACTCTGCGTCTACACTACACTTTCCTTAAGTCGACATAAGCAGTTGCTTAAGTCGACTTAAGGAAAAATTAAGTCAACTTTATAAAACCTAGTTTTAAGTTGACTTTCTGCCAGGATGGCTGGCACAGGGAGAGCCTGGCATGCCTCCCCCCCACAGGGCAGGGCAGAGCCCTGCCCACCCTTCCCCTATGCCCTGCCAGGGTCCCCGTCCCCATTTGCCCCATTGTACCCAGGTGCCCCCCCTGCCACCATGGACCAGTCCCAGGTCCACCTAGCCCCTAAAGTTGACCTAGGCGTCCAGTGTGGACGCTCTAGGTCGACTTTGTAGGGTCCCCCCTAAGTTGACTTAAAATTTGAATATAGACATGCTAAGTCGACTTAACAAAGTCGCCTTAAAGTTGACTTTGTTAAGTCAACTTAGCTAAGTCGACCTAAATTAACAAGTGTAGACATAGCCTATCTGATTTCCCTTCTGGTGATGCTGTGTCTTCCTTTGCTAGAAAGCATTTCTTTCTTTCTTTCTTTCTTTCTTTCTTTCTTTCTTTCTTTCTTTCTTTCTT
>ML685787.1:299000-330563 GCA_007922175.1 Pelusios castaneus
GGGGGGGGGCACAGGGGTAGCCTGGCATGCCCCCCCCCACCTGGCAGGGCAGAGCCCTTCCCACCCTGCCCCTATGCCCTGCAAGGGTCCCTGACCCCCTTTGCCCCATTGTACCTAGGTACAATGGGGCAAAGGCTGAGCCCCCTGGCATTGGGCAAGGGGTGCCCCCCTTGCCCCCGTGGACCTGCCCTAGGTCCCCCTAGCCCCACAAAGTCGACCTAGAGCATCCAGTGTGGACACTCTAGGTTGACTTTGTAAGTTCCCCTTTAAGTCGACTTTATTTTTAAGTGTGGACACACTAAGTCGACTTAAATTCACGAGTGTAGACATAGCTTAGGAGTTATAAACAGCCAGAAAGTCGACAGAGACTGAAGACCAGAAAAAACGAGAAGATGGCCAGAGAAGCACTTGTAAAGTGGGTCTGAGAAAAAGCCACGACAGAGAGCTTTTTGGGCAGAGTTCTAGTTGGAAAGGCAGGCTTGGAATTGTGAGCAAAGAAACTGCCTCTGTTATCTGTCTTATTGTTGACTTCAGAAAAACAGGACTTTGAACTTTTTTTTTTAAATAAACACAACTCTCCCCCCTTGACTCCATCAATAATTTCTCCTCCTAATGAAACCCACCTGCAAGCAAGAGGCCAAATATTGGCTAACTGCTTGGGTCAAAACATATAACCAACACAATCCAGCAGTGGAATTCTATAGCTAAAAGCATGTTGTTCAACTGAATTTAGAAAGATAATCACATGTACATTGCATTTCTAATTCAAGATTGCCTATATTTTAAAAGGAGAGAAAGAATAATCAAGAGCCTGATGCTAAGCAATAGAAATTAACAGAAAGGATTCCAGCTGATTTCAATGGACTTTGGAGCAGAGCTGTACTACCCATACTCTAAAAAGTCCCTAACCACAATCAATTTAAGGAATGAATCCACTTCAGGCAAGCCTGAAAAATGCAAGTATGCAGCTTAGTAAGGGAGCTAGTGTCAGTTGCCTAAAAATAGAGTAGATGCCTGACTGAAAAGGAGCTGCTGCCTTGCATATTACCGCTAGTTTTGAATGATTTAAATATAAAAGGCAGAAGACACTGTTTAAGCAAAGACTACGAATACCTCCTTTTATCGAATGTTCTGTGTGCCAAAATGGAAATACTCAAGGAATTTGATTTCATGACATTTTTTCAATAAACTGTCAGGGGACTGATTTCAGGAACAGTACAGAGAGACTGATGAAATGATCAGTGAGTTAAATTCATTCAGATGGGTCTGTAAAAGAACCTTATAAAAGCCTCATATTAGCATGAGGGTTCTTTCTCTAGTGCAGAAATTCCCACTAGAGATTCTTTCTCTAGTGGGCAGGCCTACTTCTTCCTGAAGAAAGTTAGGGCCATATTCTGCCCTCATTTTCATCCATATAAACTCATTGACCCACGGAATCTTGTGAGCCTTACTGCTGAATAGGTTTACATGGAGATTGAATTGGACCCCAAGCTGCTAGAGGCAATCAATGGGCTCAGTAGAGCAGAAGGTGGTTTGGAGGTCAGAGAATTAAATGGGAAGTCTGAAAGGGAAACAAAATGTGAGGGTAGAAATTTGATTGTGTGAGTCAGTGATGGGAGGAAGGCTAGAAAACGATCTGATTGGAGAATCTGGAAGGGAGGAGAGAACTCACTGATTTAGGATAGAGGAAGTATTGATGGGGCAGGGGCCAAAGAATGGTCTGATGGAGATAAAGATGGACTGATGAGACTAAAGGAGGAACAAGAATCTTTGGACGCTAAAAGGAAGGTAGAAGAAGATGACTGGGACAAGAGCTATTTGATTTATCTTCCTGGAGAGGCAGATAGTTTGTTTGGGGAGTTGCAGAAAGGGCAGCGGATTGTTTCAATAAGTGGTGTATTTGTGTGATGAGGAACATGTGTAGTCACAATATAGTCAGTGGCAACAATGGATTCCTTTATAATTTTACTTTGGTGAAACAGCAAAACTACAAATGACTACTGATTAGCATGGAAAAAGAGTCACAGAGACTCAGGCTGAGTGTATCTTTTATCCCCCAGACTACAATTCATGGGTACTAGCACCAGTACTCTTGGTGAATGTATTCACTAACACACACAAAACTACAGCACCCCTGAACACACTTAACAATAGGGAAAAGAGATTAATGGGGTGATGAAGCTGGGGCAGTTCAGAATATTAAATAAAACCAGTCATTTGTATGTATGGGACCTTTAGAGGATGAACAATGTGAGGCTCCAGGATGGTGTCTGAGACGGGTCATGAGAGTCTCATGTTCCAGTTTCCTTTCTTCCTGTTCAAACACATCATGTCAAGCCCTTACAATGAACAGCTAAAAGCATCAGGAGAAAAGTCAATACAAACACTGATGAAAAATGTCCTTGGCTGATTCAAGGGATCCATATTTGACTTTATAAAAGTGTTGCAACAAACCTCACAATGCTTTATTACGATCACTAGATCAGAGACTTTTGGGTAGTAGGGTAAAAGGCTTAGTGCTAACAACCAACAAGCTTCTTTAACGAATGACAGTCAGCCCTGAAGGAGTTACAAAAGAGAGATGCCAGGAAACCAGACATAAGAAATACTAGGACAGGAGTGCCAACAAATTACCCATATTTTTGGTGGGACAGGGTGACAGATTTAAAAGAAAGTGCTTCTCATCTGCCAAGGGAACAGATATCCCACCAGCATTAAGGGCTAATTATCCCTGAGGATCTGGCCTACAGGAGAAACAGAATGTATCCAAACAGAAGTAGGAGGACACTGTCTCTGTTCCTTGAGGACAACCAGAATGGTACTGACAGAAATAACTCATGCTCATTCAGGCACTGACAATGAAAACATACGGAGCTGCAAGTCTAAGCTCAGGATATCGGATTTACTTGGACAGCTGAATAACAAAATCACTGAGGTACAGAGGCAATGGTTATTGACAGATGCCCAGTCTGAGGCAGACTAACCCATTCTTTTGTCAGGAGTTCAGGCATCTATTCTGACCTCTGCAGACATCTCTATTTGTGAGTTTCATTAATTGCTGTATTATTTGTGGTTGCTATTTCTGATCTGTATCTCACATAGGCCACTAGAGACAGCAGATACTGCCACATAACCGGGGTTTAACTGTTTGTAATCTTGGTTGACGTGATGTGTCTGAAGCCTGAAAATAACTCTTGCCAGCAGTCCTGGGTCCCCCACCTTTATTATAGAGAGGATTGGAAGCCTTCAATTCCTCCTCCCTCCTCCATTACAATGGTAAATTTCTGTATTATTCCCAGCTGCCAAGCTGCCTTCTTCTGATTCCATGGTGCATATATCTGAGGACATGCTCAGCTGGGACCGTTCTGTTCCTTATCAGCATTTGAAGGCTGCATCTTCTCCTTCTGTTTCTGTGCTGATCCAAGGGCCAGAAATTTTTATGTAAACAGAAATGTGTCCTAGTACCTTTTATGCCATAGACAAATCCTATTTTGGTTCAGTAGCCTGCTGTTTTAGATGACAGTTTTATCAGAACGATGGGGAATTGAGCCAGAGCCCAGAGTGAATACATCTGCTAATTAGAGCTGCATCTCATCCTTTCCTCCCTCTTCTTGCCACCCCAGCGTTCTGTTTTTAAAACAGTCACAACAATCCATACTAGCTGTTGATGACAAAATCCCAGTGTTTACATACTCAGCTCTCCAGACCATAGAAGCTAAGGCTATGTCTAGACTACACAGCCTCTGATGGCATAGCCATAGCAGCATAGCTCCTACTGCAGATGCAACGTACACTGACAGAAGGGGATTTTTTGCCACTGTAGGAACACCACCTCCCCCAGCGATGTTACATATGGTGACAGAAGCACTCTTCCACTGGCAAAGCCGTGTCTACACTGGGTATTTTTTTGGCACTGGTATCTTGATGAGCGTCTGTGTTTTTTTTCACTCCCCTGACTGATGTCGCTATGGCGTATGTGTGTGTTTTTTCCATACCCTTGACTGAGGTAGCAATGCTGGGATAATTTATAAGAGTAGACCGGGTCTTAGCTAGCTCAATGGACATTAATCATGTTCAGAGTGCACAGAGAAGGTGGCTGGGCATTCGCACAAGTACCCTTTAGGAATTAAGGTCTGGTCTACACTGATAGCTACATCTCTCAGGGCTGTGAACAAATTCCTCTCCCTGAGGCATCATAGGTCAACCTAACCTCCTGTTTAAGGGCAGCTAGCTTGACAGAAGGATTATTCCGTTGACCAACAACCTTCTCTTAGAGTGGTTGATTAATTATACAGACAGAAGAACCCCTTCCGTCAATGTAGGAAGCATCTGCGCTACAGCACACAGTAGCTGGGACAGCAGCAGTATAGACATACTTTAAGCCTCTTTTAGTGCCAAAACATGTCACTATGAGTCGATATGTTAGTGGGATGACATCATTGCGCAGCTTGTGCTATGAAACATTGAAGCCCTGGTAGATGAAAAATAATACCTGCAGAAATTAACTACACATTGACACGGTGTTAACCTCATTCTTTGTCGCTTCTGTTGTGTCAAAAATTAGACCTACAAGAGGGTGGGCCGTTTTCTTGTAAGAGAAGGGAGAAGTACCTTTTTAACAGATTCCAAAGGGGTAGCCGTGTTAGTCTATTGTAGAAAGACAACAGAGTCCTGTGGCACTTTTAAAGACTAACAGATTGTAAAAGTGCCACAGGACTCTGTTGTCTTTTTAACAGAGGAATATAAGAAAAAGTTGTGTAAAGAAAGTTTGGGGGTTTTTTCCTTTATTTTTACTTTTTTTTAAATGGAATTTCATCCCCACATCTTCAGGGCAGTGGAATCTTGCCATAAGTTGAAACCTACCTTTTCCCATGTAATCATGCCTGGATGCTGATAGCCACACTGAGCCCCGGCTATGGACTTCTCCTTTATCCCAGACCAGATGTTGTATTTCTCCTTGGTAACAGCATGGTGGTACCTTATTATACATCTCTCTCTGGAAATTATGCCAATGCTACTTTAGAATCTGCTAAGAGCTGTGCTGAATCAATGAGACAGCTGGCAACCTCTCTGGGGACTGAATGTTTTACCTTTCGGATTCATGCAGTCTCCACTAGCTGAGATGTAGGATGCCATGAATGATTTTTCTTAGAGACAAGTGAGAACAAAAGAGCTTTGTAAACCTAATTCAATAGAAGCTAGAGACACGGTGGTCTATTGATTAAAAAAAGCCACATACACAGTCCAGTTACATTTTCTCTGTAATTGATTTTTGTGTGAGCTGGAGGTGGGAATTCTGTCAAGCAAAAAATTCCATGTCAGGAGTTTACTCTCTATACATGCATATGGGTAGGATTTTAGTGCCTATCAATGTCTGTATGGTATTTACAAAAGACATAGAGTGAGCTTTTTGGATCATTTACAGAACATGCATAATTTTTCCATTGCAAAGTCTATGCACAACTTCACAGAACATAGTTGAAGGGGCTAGCTGACAACAGGCATCAAGAACAATGTTTGAACATTCAGTTATTACATGACACCACATCACTAAAACAGACTTAAGGATTCTCAGTGTGATCCTGGATACTGCCTATGAGGATCCTGGCTGATGTATGTCATCTAGCCCAAAACACAGACAAGCATCATACTCTATGTATAAATTGTACCACTTTCCCCAACTTCTCTGTGTGTGCCTGACAGTGTCCTGCTGCTGTTTGAAAATGTCTAGGTCATCCTGGATGTTTTTAGAAGCGTACTAATAATCATCACCATCAAAGCAGTTGCTCCTTTAACACAATGGCTTAGTGTGATTTGTAACATTTTCTTGACCAGACTTGTCTGGAATAACACCCAGATCTAACCAGGCCCTGCCTTTGTCAGACTTGTCAAAATGAATGTTAATACCTAGCTTTAAGCATGTTCTCTCAGTGGGTGTGTCTACACTTGTAAATTAAGTTGATTTAAGCAGGCTTAAACTGACTTAATTTACTTTGCGTCCACACTGTAGTTTCCTTAAATCAACTTAAGCTGATGCTTAAGCTGACTTAAGGAAATTTAAAGTCGACTTAATAAGACTTGCTTTTAAGTCAACTTTAATGCTTAAGTCGACTTCTTAAGTCGACTTAAGCAGTGTGGACGCCCTAAGTCCACTTAGTCGACTTAGGGCAGGGGAAAACGGGAGGCCCCTGCTCCCTTCTCCCCAGGAAGCCGCTAGCACCTTGTCCTGGGGAGAGCCAGTCCTGCGTGGGACGGGCTCTCCCCAGGACAAGCAGCTAGCGGCTCGTCCCGGCTTGCTTCTCCCTAGGACCACTCATGTCCCAGCTAGAAGGGAGCGCGGGGCTCCTATCTGCCGGGACCCCAGCGGTCCCGGCCAGAACGGAGCCCTGTGGCTCCTTTCTGGCTGGGACCACACTCCAGCTGTTGGGGAGCCTTGGGGATGCTCCAGCTGCTGGGGAGCCCCCACAGTCTCCCCAGCAGCTGGAGCGTGGTCCCAGCCAGAAAGGAGCTGCAGGGCTCCGTTCTGGCCAGGACCGCTGGGGTTTCAGCAAAAAGGGAACCCCATGCTCCCTTCTAGCCAAGACCCCCTGTGGGTCCCAGCAAAAAGGAAGCGGCTGCTCCCTTTTTGCTGGGACCCGCGGGGGTCATGGAGAGAAGGGAGCCCCGTGGTCCCTTCTGTCCGGGATCGCAGGGATTGCTCAGTCCCAGCTAGAAGGGAGCGTGGGGCTCCTTTCTGCCCTGGACCTGAGCGGTCCTGGCCCAAAGGGAGCCGAGCAGTCTGGGCCAGAAGGGAGCTCGGTGCTCCCTTCTCTCCTGAATTGCTCCAGAGCTTCATGCCTCCAGGAGAGCCAGCCCCGTGTGGGCCTGGCTCTCCCGAGGACAAGCCCTCCTAGCCTGGGGAGCTGAGGCTCCAAAGGAGCCTCGCCTCCCCCTGGACCTAACTAGTCGACTTAGAGAGTCTAATATAGACTCTCTAACTCGAGTTAGGAAGGCCAGGTTTAAGTCAACTTAAGAGTCCTGTGTGGACTCTCTAAGTCGACTTAATAAGGTCGACTTAAAGTCGACTTAGTAAAGTCGACTTGGTAAACTCGACCTAAATTTCTCAGTGTAGACATAGCCAGTGTCGTTTCAAACGGTTAGCCTTTCCAGAATGACATGACTCCATATTGCAGTGCGTTGTTTTCAAACAGTATTAGACATGCAAACAAGAGCATTTAGTGCTACGAGAATTTGGGGAATACACTCAAGTTTTAAGTATTAATAATACTACCTATATTGGCAAGATGATTGCCTGTCAGAAAGAAACAGAGCCAACAGGAGGGGCAGAGGAGGGACTAGCACCAGTGACATATGTTTTCATAGTTTCCGTATGGAAAAATCCAGATAATTATTACTACAGGGGTGCCTAGTGTCCTCAGCACTAATTGCCATCCATTGTACAAACACTGTAGTTATTCTGTCTATTTTCTGCAGGGTGGATTCTATCTTCTGGTCTGGACGCACTACTTGATCTCTTATACTTAGATTTTTTGGGACCGGGAATGCCTTTTTGTGCTGTGTTTGTATTGTGCCTAGCACAATGGGGTCCTATCCATGGCTGGTGAGTTGCAGATGCTATAAGTAACACAATTAATAATCCATAATATAATCAACTACTTTTATTTTTATTATAAACAAAAATTGACTATATGGAAACTGAAATCCCTGACAATGACATTCATTAACTGGATGCAAAATGTGGGAGTTATTGGTGGTGTAGAATGTAGTTCTGTGGTGTAGAATTTGTAGTTCTGTGGTATTTTTCATCCCAATGCTTTTTACAAACATTTTAAAATGAAGTTTCACAACACTTTTGTGAGTTAGGTAAAAGTATGTGGGGACTTCTTCAGTCATTACTGTAATACAATCACCTCTGGGGCGGAATACAATAGTTGTTTAGCAGCACATAGAAGTTTGGGGATAGGAGATAAAGTTTAGCAGCACTCTACAGAAGTTTGGGGACAGGAGATGAAGATCATATTCAGTTGAAACTGTAGGGAAAGATAAACAGGCTACATGTAATGACCACAGGTGTAATTTGACCAAAGTACGGGTAATAACCTCCTTTGCAAAAAATGGCATATTGTCTTTAGTGACCACAAGTAATAAGGAACTCAGTTTTATCTTATCTGAAAGAAAGCACCCTCAGACATTTAACTGATAGTGTCTTAAAGGGACAAATGCTACCTACTGAATCACGAATGTCCTTCCTGAAGCATCAGGATGTTCCTTGGAGGTTTCCTGTGCCAATACTGACCAGACTTAGCTTATGTGATCTGACAGGATTATAGTATATGGAAGCAGGGGTGTAACAATTGTTTAAAGTTCTATGCCCAAGGAAGAGTTATCCACAAAAAAGCCTTGGTTCCTTTTCCATAGGATCCTCCAGCCCATACATATTGCCTTCTTCTTTGCAGAATATATATTTGTTTCTGCAAGGTTCCCTGTGACTGTAATTAGCTAGAGATTGTTGCTGAGCTATGACAGATCAAAGATTGTCTACCTAGGAGGTGCTGAGAGTCGGTGCATAAATGCAATGGTGCACCCTCTGGCCAGGCATGGCATGGCACCTGAGTTCACCTGGTCTCGCAGTGTGTCTCGCAGTGTGTTTTGTCTATTTCTGATGCCCAGGGATCTGAAAAACCCTCTCTGCTCTTAAATCTGTCAGCGGGAGTTAGTAGGGGAACCCAGCCCAGCCCACTCCATTGTGTTCCAGCTAAGGGCCCTCAAGCTCAATAAATTCTATCAAGGTGTGCCGATTTTGGCTATGCTCTGAGCTCCTTCCTACATTCCCCTTGGATTTCTGCAGGTTCTTCATCCTTGATCATCTTTTTCTAGGGCAGTGGTCTCTGAATGGCTCTTCAGTAGCTCTCTGACAAGGGTTCCCTTCTCCAGCCTGTTCATTCATCTGATAGCTATCTCACCACTTTGCTTCCCCTTCCTGTTATCCTCCCAGCTGCTGTGAGGCTGCCAATAAGCTGTGGTAAGCAGTGCCTACATTAACCCTTTGGTTAGTGGTCAGTGTGGGGTACATACACCCCATGCCAGGCGCCATTGTACTCAGGGTTGCCTATGAGGATGGAAGAATAGTAAATGAGAGTAAACAACCATCTATAGACAGTGTTTGTAGTACGCAAAAGATGTAATAGCAAGTTAGATAGCAAGAACAACAAAATATGGCTAGGTTATGTTTGATTGAACGGGATAGGTCCAGGAGGGGAAGGATAAGGGCAAAGAGTAAACACTTTCTGCATTCTGCTTGTGTTTATCTTTTCTCTGGGAAGGCGCCTGAGGGGCTGCCAGGCTGAAAGCAGAATTGCTTTTTTTTTTTTTTAATCCTCATAACCCTTCCGGCTTGACAAGATTTATCAAACAGGTTGGTCTTGGTGTCTTTTTTTGGAGCAAGTCAGGAAAAGTGTCAGTGTGTCGTGAAGGTCAGATTGCAAAACTATTACTCAGTGCTGCTGAACAGAGAAACAACTACAGTCATAAACCAAACCAAAGCTTGTTTGTCAGGGCATGCATGGCTCAGGAAAGGAGTAGGGCAGGGGAAGGGAACCAGGAACTCGGGGGTGAAAGCCTGATCCTGTCAAAATCAGTGGGAGTTTCGTTATTGACTTCAGAGAAGCCAGATTCATCCCAATGTCTCTTTTGGGGATATTATTATTATTTATTAATTAAACTGCATAATTGCCTCCTGTTAGACAGTTCTTTTCTTGCATGGTTACACCTCTGAATGATCATAATCCTTTAATATACAGTTAGTGCACTATTTTAATTGATCCAAGGAAGGGTGGGAAGCATTTATAAAACTCTGTAGTGCACCCTTTCTTTAGGAAGAACATGGCAGTAGCTTTAAAAGAGGCCAAACACCTTTTTAAAGTAATTATTCAGTACTCACAGCAGCTACATTAAGAGCTCGAATGCATACCTGTTCCATAAATTACGCATGAGTCTGATTTCATTGGTAAAATACTGTGTTACTTGCAGGAGGAATTCATGTCTCCCACGTCAAGTTGTGAACATTTCTGAGTATGATGGGGAGGGAAAGGAGAATGTTATCACACCATTTCTATACATTCCATACAGCTGGAAATGGTCACTTGTGAAATATCTTGACTTACTTTGTAGATCTGTCTGTATACTTCAGCATTTAAGGAGCACAACAGAATCTATGTCTCGAGCATTTGAAATGTACAGTGACCAATGAATTATGTAAAGAAGAATGTGTTATACATATGTCCTAGCAGAAAGAAGTAGGCACTGAAATACCAAATGACAGATAAAGACAAAATCCTCTGAGCACCAGGCACATGTCCAAAGTTCAGAGAGAGACTCCAGATTTAGGAACCTGGATCACTTGCCTTCAAGGAGCCACTGCTAAGAAGTAAAGACAGCAGCTTATACTGTAGCACTACCAGCTTCACTATGTAAGATGTGTCTCTACTGGTTAAAAAAAAAAAAAGGATTCTTAACTCAGGTTAGCAGCCAGAGCTGAACTCCATACTGCTCTATAGGCTTAAACTTGAGCTCCTAACCTGAGTTGCTGTGTCTTTGCTGCTATTTTATCATGGGTTATCTAACCTCAGTTAAGAAAATCACTTTTTTTTTTGCAGTGTGTGCAGACCTTAGATCAATCTTGAGTTTCTTTCTTCTGAAGAATGGCACAAAACTGAGCCTGAAGACTCAGGGCATCTCAGGGCTAGTCTTCGCTGACAACAGCAAAATCGCTGTTATCAGATTGACCTTCCTGATCAACTGATCAGGTCACATGTTTACCTTTGAAGACCTGCTCAGTCGGTTGGGACCCTGGTCTGTTCAGACCACCCCAGCAACTGGAGTAGTGCTGAGTTGAAGGGAAGCCCCTCCTTTTGACTCAGTGCAGTGGACATGTTGGGTATAGGGCAGTTGAACCGAGGTACGCAAGTTATTTTAAGTAACTTGTGTATCTCCCTTTGACTACTGCCAAAAATTGCAGGCAGTGTAGACCTACCCTCAGAGATGCAAGGCTTTCTTCTACCTATAGAAGAGAAAGCAGCCCCTTCTTCTTTTTTTCCTTAAGCAAGTGAGAGCAGGGAGAAAGAACAGCTAAGACCCATTAAAACCCAACTAACAGCTAAGACCCAGTGGGGGGGAGACACAGCTGCTGAGCTGGCCACTCCCATTCAGTGTGGGAAGACTTAACCAAGGAAAAAGGAGATTACAGCCTAATTATGAGATGTGCAAGAAAAGGAATCATCTCCCCTGCTGCCTTCAAACAGCTAGGTATGGGGGTGAAGCCCTGATACAAAGAGTGTAAGGGAATTTAAAATGTTGGTGGATTTAGGACCTGCAGTTGTCATAGGACCAGCCAGAAAGGTCAAAAAGGTGAACAATTACAGATGCTATTCTTAATCTGATTTCAATGTTACATATAGGAATTCATAGACAGTAAAATAGCCGTGGTTGGATCTTCAACAATGATGAGAGTGAAGAAGATTAAGCTAAAGAAGGGGTCTCTTAAATATTGTGTTCTGAAATGACAGATTGATTTGGGTGGCCATCTCGTTCTGAGTTATATGATCATCCTTATGTGATGCTGGACAGGGAGGCTATGTCTACATTTGGCCAAATAAGTCGACTTTAAGTCGATTTTGTTAAGTCGACTTAGCATGTCTACACTATAAATGTAGGTTGACTTAAAGTCAACCTTGCCAAATCAACTTAGAGCATCCACACTGGATGCCTAAGTTGACTTCTAGGGGCTAGGTGGACCAGGGACTGGTCCATGGTGGCGGGGGGGGCACCCCTTCCAAAGTGCCAGGGGGCTCAGCATTTGCCCCATTGTACCCTGGTACAATGAGGGCTGAGCAGGACAGGGACAGTGGCAGGGCATAGGAGTGGGGTGGGCAGGGCTGTGTCCTGCCCTGTGGGTGGGCATGCCAGGCTCTGGCTGTGCAAGCCACCCTGGCAGGGAAGGCAGTGGTGGAGCCCTGGGGCCCTTTAAGTCGACTGAGGGCTAATCTGTGTCCATGCTGGCTAAATCAACTTAATAAAGTCGACTTAGCCAGTAAAGTTGACTTGAAACCAGGTTTTATAAAGTTGACTTTAAATTTCCTTACGTCGACTTAAGGAAATTGTAGTGTAGACCAGAGGCGTCGTTGTCGTTGGGCTGGCAGGGCGCCAGCCCCAGGTAGAAAATCCTGAGCCCTGAATCTATTTTCCCCAGCAGGCACATGTGCACCCAGGCGGAACGCTGCGTTCCACCCAGGGGCCCCAGCGAAGCCGCAGACTCCTGCTGCGGCCAGGCTGGGGAGATTCAAATCTCCCACCCTGAGCATGCTCAGACAGAGCGTGCTCAGAGTGGGAGCGGCCTGGCCCAGAAGCAGCTCTGCTGGCCGTCCCTGCAGCTCCGAGCCTCCGGCCAGGTAAGGGGGCTGGGAAGGGGCTGGAGGGAGGCCTGGAGTGGGGTGGAGGGGACAAGGAGACTGGGTGGGGGCTGAGTAGTGGTGGAGGGGACTATGCATAGCAGGAGTGGGGACTTCGTGGGGGGCTGGGGAGGGATGGATGAAGTTAGAGGCCTGTGGAGGGGGCATGGGGAGAAGGAGACGGGGTAGGGGCTGGGTAGCAGTGGAGAGGACTATGGACAGCTGGAGGGGGACTGGGTGGGGAGCTGGGGAGGGATGGATGGAGTTAGAGGCCTGGAGAGAGGTGGAGGAGACATGGGGACAAGGAGACTGGTGGGGGCTGGGGAGGGGTGGAGGGGATTATGGATGGCTGGAGGGGGACTAGGTGGGGAGCTGGGGAGGGATGGAGGAGGGTGGGAGATGAGTGGGGGCTAGGAACGGAGGGGCCTGGGGAGGTGTGGAGGGGGTTTGGGGGCTGAAGGGGGGTGGAGTGAAGATGGGGGAAGCTGGGGATTTAGGAGGGCTGGAGTGGGAGTTTGGGGGCAGGGGTGGGCATAGCCCTGGATCTTTTTGCTATACAGCAACGCCCCTGGTGTAGATGCAGATTAAATTAAATCGACTTAAACAGGCTTAAATTGACTTAATTTGTAAGTGCAGACGCACCCGGAGACTCAAAGCCCAGCAGTTTTCCCACTGGGTAAAAATTAGGTCTTTTTCAGAAACATGCCATTATTTCAATGGGGTTTTACAGAAGAGGCACATCTGCTATAGTTCTATCTGTGACAGGATTGCCAAGTGGCACTTAGGTTTAACATGAATCAAATCTACTCACAGTTTCGATGACGTATTATTCCATCTCTTCGTTTTCTTTGTTGTTCTGTGAGCTTCTTTATGTTGCCTGATACTTAGTGTTCCTTCACTTCATGGGGAGAGATAGGAAAATAGTGTGAGGACTCACTTACTTTCTCCTCAGGGCAACATTGGGATCCAGACAAAGAACTCCATGACTCAAAAATAGTAAAACGGTGAGACATAATGGGAAGCATTGACAGCTAAGGTCCGTAACCCCCTTAATACCATTGTAATGAAAAGAATCTTCTGTTTGTCACAACCAACAATCCTAAAATCATCATATTACTTAATAAATTGGAAGTGTACATCAGCATATATCTGCTGAAGTTTCATATCATGCATCAGATTGAGAACAAAGAAGCATTCAGTGTATCACATGTGAATGAAATTCATGGGTAAGATTAGGAATAAATACATAGCATTAAAATATAAGCTTCATGTGTCTATGAAATCCCATTACATGAAAATAAGAGTAAAAAGAATGAGCTAATTGATACAACTAAATTTCTTTGCTATAGTCACCCTTTTAAATATGAATATATCATCCAAACATTAACTGGCTACTAGAAGATTCAAATTTAATATAAATCATACATCTACCCAATAAATCCAAATACACACGAATGTTGAAGCGTAACACCATGAGGTGGTCAGTGGGTTTACTCTGTGTAATTCAGGAAAAAGTCATGGTACATGCATGGTTAAGTGGCTAGCCAATATCTTAAAATACTTTCCTGTTTATTAGCAAATTCAATTATGTAGCTGAAAGAAATATGGGTTGCAAAAATACTAACTACATTTCCATTTTTCTCCATATTTTTGGCCAAAAGAACTCTTGCTGACTACTGCACTTTTCAAACAGTCCAGCTTCATACTTGGCATTATTTATGATTAATTTCACTTTACCGTCTGTTGTGATTCTGGGTACAATATGTCATCCTTTTAGCTCAGTCAACACAAGAGATGCTTTCCAGACCCTGGCATTCTCTTTTGTATGTGCACACATCTGTGTGCACTTGAGCTGGTCAGAAGTTTTTTTGGTTTTTTTTTTACCATAATCAGTTTTTGGTAAAAAATATCTTTCCCCCCCAAAAAAAATCAAAATATTTTTCAAAATGTGTCAATTTTGACAAGGTTTCATTTAGAAAATAAAATGAAACACAGCATTTCAAGTAGAGAGAAATGTTCCACTTTGACATTTTGGGAATGTAACATGCTGATTTGTTGTGTTCAAATTACTCAAAAATCCCACTTAGTTTTGCATATCAGAAATATTTTTAACACTTTAAAAGATCAAAGTTAAAATGAAACAATTTGATTTTATTGAAATGAAATGTTTTGAGTCATCCAAGATAATTTTTTTCAACATTTCATTGTGTGACAAATTTGGAATTTTTTGGTTTTGTTATTCTGGACTAGAAACTTTTGAAACCACAGAAATCTTAGGAAAGAAGAAATCTTGTTCTTGTCCAGCTGTAGTACACGCACTTGGGTGCACTAATAATAGCATGTGCAGGAAATAGTTTTTGTACACAAAAAGTCAATTTGTCTAAATAGATTTTGTGTGTACACATTTTATCATCAGCACACACCGTCTGAATTGTATCTAAAAAAGCATTTAAGTTTGTCTGGAACTGTCTATCTAATCTACCATTGTTCTTATCACTGCAGTGTATGCATGCCAATGCTGCTAGTTGCTCATGGTTCAGTTATTCTTTGTATGTTTACAAGTTTATTCTTTTCATATATGTGCCAGTATTTTACTAGGGACTCAAGCTAAGTGCAGGCGTGCTATCCAGACAGCAAAAACATCAGGTAGTAACAAAAGCATAGTACTCAGCTTTGCTGGCATTTCACCTTTCCTCCTCCTACAGGTTTTATAACTACTTCAGAAGTTTGGGACTATTAGCTTTTGCATTTCATAGGATGACACATTTCCAGACATCATCCTTCCCCATCATATGGCAAAAATATTTGCATGGAGGTTTTCTGTTCCTCCTTGACCCTCTTCTGAAACCACAATGACTTTTGTGCTGCTTTCCCACCAATTATTTGTATCTGATAAGGAACCAGTTAGCAAATGCTTTCCTGGGAACCGCGACACAGACTCTTGGCCCTTAATTTCTTACGGTCTTTTTTCAGCAACTATTTAATTCTTCTCATATGGATGGATTAAAAGGGTGCTTTTTCTCCCTGACTTTTATGATGATGTACAGAGGTGAATATTTTTCATTTAGTCACAAGGTTTTTAAGTAGTTCGGCGGCAATTCTATATGTACGTCAGGCTCTTATTCCATTCATCTTCCTCCCTATGACTTTCTCCTCGGTAATGTCACTTTCATCTCAGTTTTTTGCTAGCAGCTCATTTAGCATCAGCTGATACATAGTAGTACAGTGTCCCATTTTCAAGAGCCTGATGCTGTACATAATAGGACGCCTTTCATCACACAGTACTCTTTTCATCTTTGTCAGTCACTGGTTCTAGTCCAATGACCTTTTCACTTATCTTTACAATGTGCCTATTTACAATCACAAACAATTTCTTGCCAAGAACTCACCTGCCTCTTCCATTTCCACTCTTTTCTTTTGCCGGAACTGTGTCATGTCACATCTTGTCACTGTGTTGTCACCACTTTATTAAGAATTGATCTTGCATCTCATTTTTATTTTCATTTCACTTTTATGCCACAGGGCCTATAATCATCAGTTAGCGTTTCAGACTCTTCCAACAAAAGAAAAAAACAGGGCTAGGAGACATGAAGCTAAGCCAAATGACAAAGTCATTCTACAGCTAGTTTCTCTTAAACACTTATTCCTTCGGGATCCTTCTTAAAAACGTCAGTTCCTCACTATATAATTCACAAGCTAACTTTTACATGGGACAACATTAAAATGTTTGTATCTCATGATAAAAGTATTTTATTATGAGGAGTACTAAATACCACCATGAGTTGTCAATGGTCCTTGGTTTCAGTGGTGAACTGTTTGGTGTATGAATCTTTAATGTCAAGGGCTATGTTTACACTAGGAAAAGTTAGGTCGACTTTGTTAAGTTGACTTAAAATCGACTTTATTAAGTCGACTTAGCCAGTGTAGACGCGGATTAGCCCTAAATTGACTTTAAGTTGACTTAAAGGGTCCCCAGGGCTCCCCCACTGACCTCCCTGCCCGGGTGGCTGGCACAGCCAGAGTCTGGCGTGCCCACCCACAGGGCAGGACGCAGCCCTGTCCACCCTGTTCCTATACCCTGCCATTGTCCCTGTCCTGCTCAGCCCCCATTGTACCCTGGTACAATGGGGCAAATGCTGAGCCCCCTGGCACTTTGAAAGGGGTACCCCCCGCCACCGTGGACCAGTCCCAGGTCCACCTCGCCCCTACAAGTCGACTTAGGCGTCCAGTGTGGACGCTCTAAGTCGATTTGGCATGGTCTACTTTAAGTCGACCTAATTTTATAGTGTAGACATGCTAAGTTGACTTAACAAAGTTGACTTAAAGTCGACTTTGTTAAGTCGACTTAGCAAAGTCGACTTATTTGGCCAAGTGTAGACATAGCCTTAGGCATCAGGTCGACACTCAATCCATAAGCCCTTTACTGCTGAGACTTAAATCAGAACAACTCTCTTCACAGTCAGAAAAACAAGTCTCTAGTGCCTAGGTTAGGTTAGTGATGTATCTAGCCTGGCTTCTGTTGCATCGCCCAGCCCCATCAGCATTCTTTTCATGTACCTGTAACCTAGGCTCAGGCAGGGCAGGGCTTCTTGACTAAGTCCAGGCTGTTTTGGCTGTAAGCTCCAGATGGTCCCTTAAAAGGGTAACACAACCTTCACACCTTGTTAAAAATAGATGGGAGGTTGCTTTAGCTAGAAATAGAGAATCACATCATGGGAAATGTATAGAGAATAGATCTCTGCCCCAAGGAGATTACAAGCTAGGGCCCAGTTTCTGCAACTTTGCTTACGTTGAATAGCATTTATGCATGCCAGCATTCCCATTGTTAAAATCCATTGGGCTGCTCCTGAGAAAAAGTGTTGCTCTGAGTGAGTTAGTGGTGTTATTTCAGGCCTTACATCGGTAATGGTAAGTGCACTCACATGTAACATCTGAACAAGGTTTTTATTTCACATCGTCTCTTAAACAGCTTGTAATTGCTTAAGAGCTCATTCCCTGGAGATGAAAAAGCAAAGGGGCAGCTCAACAGCATACGAAGGATTTCAGGTTGACATCTATGGCCAACTATTTTAAAATAACCCCACTTTTTGCACCAAAAGTTAATTGTGGTCACTGGGGACAGCATTGCAGCGATCAGTTAATGTATCTGCAGGGAGTCAGGGAGAAAGTTAGGTACTATATTTGCCTTTTTCCAATCCTCCGGGACCACCCCCATTCGCCATGAGTTCTCAAAGATAATGGCCAGCGGCTCTGAAATCACTTCAGCCAACTCCCTCAGCACCCTCGGATGCAGTTCATCCGGCCCCATGGACTTGTGCACATCCAATTTCATTAAGTGTTCCCTAACCTGACTTTCCATCACCGAGGGCCGCTCTTCTCTCCATTCCGCGTTACCCCGTGTAGTAGCCTGGGAGCTGGCCCTCCCTGTGAAGACTGAAGTAAAAAAAGCATTGAGTACTTCAGCCTTTTCTGCATCATCCTCCATGAGGATGCCTGCCCCATTCAGTAAGGGACCTACACCACCTCTGATCCTTTTCTTGTTGCTGATATACTTATTGAACCCCTTTCTGTTATCCTTCACATCTCTTGCTAGCTGCAACTCCAATTGTCCTTTGGCCTTTCTGATTTGATCCCTGCAGTCCCGAGCAATATCTTTATACGCCTCCCTTGTCATCTGTCCAAGCTTCCACTTCTTGTAAGCTTCCCTTTTATGTTTCAGCTCCCCTCAGAGTTCCCTGCTAAGCCATGCTGGTCGCCGTCCACATTTGCTGTTCTTTCTGCACATCGGAATGTTATCTTCCTGTGCCTTTAACAGGGTTTCTTTAAAATACAGCCAGCTGTCTTGGACACCTTTCCCCTTCAGATCAGCCTCCCATGGGACCCTGCCCATCAGCTCCCTAAGGGAGCCAAAATCTGCTTTTCTGAAGTCCAGGGTGTGTGTTCTGCTTCTTTCCTTCCTTCCATTGATCAGGATGCTGAACTCTGCCATCTCATGGTCGCTGCTGCTCAGGTTGCCATTTACTTCTACTTCCCCAATCAATTCTTCTCTGTTTGTGAGCAATAGGTCTAGAGGTGCAAGGCCCCTAGTTGGTTCCTCCAGCATTTGTACTAGGAAGTTGTTCTCAATATTCTCCAAAAACTTCCTGGATTGCCTGTGCACTGCTGTATTATCTTCCCAGCAGATGTCAGGATAATTGAAGTCCCCCATAAGAACCAGGGCCTGCGACGATCTGGAAACTTCTGTTAGTTGTCCATAGAACGCCTCATCCACCTCCTCTTTCTGGTCTGGCAGTCTGTAGCAGACACCCACCACAACACCCCCCTTGTTGCATTCTCCCCTAAACTTAACCCACAAACTTTCAACCATCTTGTTTCCACTTTCA
This sequence comes from Pelusios castaneus, assembly GCA_007922175.1. Lineage (NCBI taxonomy): Eukaryota > Metazoa > Chordata > Testudines > Pelomedusidae > Pelusios > Pelusios castaneus. The sequence goes on from ML685787.1 coordinate 317,830, forward strand.
TATTGGAGCTCCGAGCAGTCATACAGCTCTTTTACATATAGCGCTACTCCGCTCCCCCTTCTTCCCTGCCTGTCCTTCCTGAACAATTTATATCCATCCATGGCAGTGCTCCAGTCATGCAAGTTATCCCACCACATTTCTGTTATTCCAATTATATCATAGTTCCTTGTCTGTGCCAGTACTACCAATTCTTCCTGCTTGTTTCCCAGGCTCCTCGCATTTGTGTACAGGCACCTAAGATACCGGGCCGATTGCCCTACTTTGCCCTGTCAATTCTCCCTCCTGTTGCATCTTCCTCCTTGCAATTTCTCCCGGTGTCCTCCTTCCCCACTCGCCTGAAGTATTATGACTTCATCAGGAAATAAAAAACAATTATTTGATCCCCCCCCAATTCCAACTACCCTCTCTTTTATTCCTGCTGTTACAGCCCCAGCACCCCCCAAGTTTCCTCCCTTCCCCCAGGTTTCCCTCAGTTTCACTTACCTGTGGGCTTTGGTCACCTTCCCCCTTCAAGCCTAGTTTAAAGCCCTCCTCACTAGGTTAGCCAGTCTGCTTCCAAATACGCTCTTCCCCTTCCTGGATAGGTGGAGTCCATCTCTGCCTAGCAGTCCTTCTTCCTGAAACAGCACCCCATGGTCGAGGAAGCCAAAGCCCTCCTGGTAACACCATCTCCGCAGCCAGGCATTCACCTCCAGGATGCACCTGTCTCTGCTCGGGCCCCTACCCTTGACCGGAAGGATCGAGGAGAATACCACCTGTGCACCGAACTCCTTCACCTGTGCTCCCAGAGCCCTGTAGTCCCCTTTGATCTGCAGAGGGTCACCTCTCGCAGTATCATTGGTTCCCACATGGATGAGTAGCATGGTCTTTGGCAGCTGCAACACTGTGAATGGTTACCTTTACTTTGCTTGATATTATAGGACCAGTAAAAATGGGAGACAGGCCAGTGTCTGTAGCCATTGGTACAATGATGCACCTAGAAATGCCTAGCTCTCCACTTTCAATACATTCAGATACCACAGATTTTCTTATGACCCCCGAAATGAATATACTGAAACTGTTCATAACACTTTTATTATTTCCTTCAGGCACAATAGGGGAATGTCCTGATAGCCAGGGCAGAAAGAACGAAACACTACCAAGAACTCCTGATCTTCACTCTTGAAAGTCATTTATGGCCTAAATCATTGATGTCAGGAAGAGTTTTGCAGGGATAGGCTCAGGCCAGTAATCTCTCTGCATCAGAAACCTTATACGTAAAAAGGGAATAATAATACTGATTTGCTTCAGTGGGATATTGTGAGAATGAATTAATAAATGCTTCTAAAGCTATGTAAATGCTAAGTATTAAAATTATGGACTCATATAGTTAGCAATGAGGTTTCAATCCATTATACTTAAATATACATATGTGTGGGTCAAATAATGGCTGAAGCTATACTGTGAGGGCTATATTTTATAGGAAATGACTCAGTGTTTGCAGTAATTTTTCAGTGTAAGGCCTATTTAACCCTTAAAGTAGCATGGATTCAGTATATTTTAATTCAGCATGGTTCAGGAAGGATGTCCAGCCTGCTTGGTAATAAAATTCCAACACAGCATGGTATTTAGTATACACCCAACAGGTATGTCTTGGCTTGGAGACAACGGCTGGGACGGCATGATGAAGAGAACAGAATGATCATTGTAAAAATCCCATTTTGGAACAGCTGGGTAGAGCAAATTGTGTGAAATCAATTTTGCCAGTGAGTATTCAGTTTTACAGCACATCAGAAAAAGATCACTAGTCCACAGAGTTTAGACTATTTTGTCTTAAATAAGGGTTCAACCAATTAATCAACAAGTTACGATTAAAGAATTTTAAATAAGTGTATATAAACATAAACTCTTTTGCTCTCTCTCTGCTCTCAAGATTATAATCCTGCAAACATTTATACATGTATATAAAATGGAACTGCTCACATGATTAATATTAAAGTATGTGCATAAATGTTTGTAGGATCAGGATCGGCTAAAAGGCTTTCTCTTTCTTGCAAGGAGGATAAATCTGCATAAATCTGAAACCTGCATCACAACAGAAACTTTGAAATAGAAACCTTTATTACTATATAGTTATGCCACAAAGACCATCAGACCCCACAATGACCCTAGTTATCTCATCTGGTTGATGGGATTAGTGGTGGAGTTTGTATGCTTGAGCTGATATTATTATTGTTTACATTCCAGCAGTGCCAGGGGGACTCATTCAGGACCAGGATCCTGTTGTTCTGAGCTTTGCACAAATGTATAAAAAGCCATGTGGAAGTAGGCTTCACTGGATTGGATCCATCTTAATTATAGAAGTATGTTTTGTTAGTATGTATAGCTGACAAATGTAACTATTTGATGATCCCATTTTTAAAATAAAGAAAAGGGTATGAATTTTCCAGCTCCCCCATCTTTTAGCCAGGATAAGTACATTGATTCAGCTTGTGGTGCTGAGAATCAGTAGATCATGCCAGATTTATACATTATGGAAGAGGGCTTAGTGCCATGGAACATTACAAGATGATTGAACCCATATAACACACAATTAATCTTAGAACAATAGTGTAATAAAATGTTTTTGGGACTTGCATTGCATTTTCACAATGTTATTTTCAGCATATGTATGCCTCCTTCCTTCTCTTTGCAATAGTGGCTATTGGGGTGAGTTTGAACTTCTCTGCTTTCCACTCTTCTGCCGTATCCCCAGGTATTGGATCTTCTCCTATATACTCTGCATTAGCAATTTCCTGCTTCACTGCACCTCTACTATGAGACAAGCTTCAAGATTTAGTGATCTTACAGCAGAGTTGAGTAACAGCTCTTCCATTTCCTTTTACAAAAATTGGCATCTCTTCTGCCTTCTGAGAGCCTTAGCTACTGTCACTCAGACGACAGAGGCATCTAAACAGAAATAGCAGCAGAGAAATCCAAGGAAAGAGCAGCATCAGCTGTTTGAATAACAAAAGTTCAGCTGTTGTATTTCTTCACTATCATCTGTACATTACAGAGTAATTTTGTGCTATACATCTGACTCTGAGTGCACATCAGCTTGAATCTTGGACTCATGGAACTGGTAAACTGGTATCTAAACTCTTATGTGTGCATATAAATTGTATATACCCATCTATTTCGCTAGTGTGCATTTGGTTAAGAAGCATAATTTCATTCAGGATGAGGTCTATCCTTCACGTTTGCAGGCACAATTTGTGCCCGCCAAATGAAGTATGTGCACTCATCTGGGTAGCAGCAGTTTTAGGCTAGGTGACCACTGTTCAAATGTGGGTGTAAAAATGTGGGCACAAATTGTGCCCACGAAAGGAAAGTGGGCCTTCCAAATGTTTACTTCTAACAACTCTTTTTTTTATTAATCTATAGGTTCATTGCATAAACTGAATACATTCAGTAAATACATAGCATAGCCTAAAACAACTACTTCTGAAATAGTAGATTTGTTGGCAGTATGCATGGCTGATGAAGTAAACGATGGAGATGTACGTAGGACAAGTGACTGACCCCCCAAAATATTGAATCTAAATTTCAAGGCCTGCTCTGTGATGCTTGACTGATGCCGCATAATCTCGTGAGATGTCAGCAGACAAAAAGGTTGAGTTCATCTTTTGGTTTGGGTTCATTATGCAGTTCTGGTTTAGTAACCCTGACATTATTTTTCATTCGAAAGAGGTCTTCATGTCTGGGTTGGGTCAAATCTTAAACTCATAATCTCAAAATAACTTGATTCTCCTAAATCTAATTCATCCCCTAAATGTAACCTAGGAATGGGAATAGATGCCGTTCTAGATACAATGAATTTCCTTCATCATTAGATTTAAGAAACTCACCTACTTAATTGTTTAAGGGCCTGCTCATCCAAATTACAGGCATGCACGCAACCAACCTACCAACAACAATGATTATCATTATTTATTGTTTGTACTGTGGTAGTGCTTAGGGACCCCTATTATAAATCAGGGCTGCACAGTGCTCCAGGCCTGGTGATAGGTGAGGGGTAGACTGGACTGTACCCAGCAAATAGCAAATAGCATAGGTGAGGGGTAGACTGGACTGTACCCAGCACATAGCATGGGTATAATAACAATGAAGCACTGCTAAGGAGGTTAGGTACTCTAAGGCCATGCAAAGTGAAACTATTGATTACTTAGTCATCTATCATGTCTTCACTGGCACATCAACCATCAGGTGTTTCAGCAGGCATTGTATCTCAAACATGCACAGTGCCTTCTGGAGCTCACTGGTGCAGTGGGGGCATATATCTGCAGCTACATTGGTTCAGAGACGCAACATGAGGTCCCCTCTGCAGCTTTCTAGCTCTGCTTGATGTGAGGATTAAAGCCATGACTCCACCACCTCTTCTTCCCCCTTTCCCTTTGTGGGAGCTAGTGCTGCTGTGGTTATGCAGTCCTTACTCTTATGGGTTGTGACATGTGAGTGCAGGAAGATATCTTTGGATACAAAATTCAGGATGGTTGACACTGCCATTTATACTGTGGCTCCTCTGCCATTTGGAAATCACCATCGTATTGAGATTAAACATAAGTTCTCCATGTGTTTACATAGTGATGAATGCTGTTAAATTGGCAAATTGAGATTCAACATTTTCAGCAAAAATCATAGCCTTACTGTATAATTATATAACACGCTCATGTAATAGAGTTGAAGATACCCTATAACAGTGGTTTTCAAACTTTTTTTCTCAGGAACCAGTTGGAAAAAATCATTTATGCCCACGACCCAACAATTAAATCTTTCAGCAATGCATTTCAGTCTTTCGGTGGTGGCAGCAGGCGGTGCCATGACCCACTACCTGGGGGTCTGCGACCCAATACTGGGTCCCGACCCGTAGTCTGAAAATCTCTGCTCTGTAAGGATCTGATCCAAAACCCTATGAAATCAGGGGGAGTCTTTCCATTGCCTTCAGAGAGCTGGAGGGTCATGGCTACCACATAAATATTAGCCTTAGGTTCACTGTTTACAATTCCGTAAAAGTGAAAAAAGAGAGATTTGCTCCATCACTGCTAAACATAAAAATGTGAAAAAGTAAAATATCTAGTCTAATTTTAAACACTAGCTCTTATCCTGGTATTTTAAATTTATGACTAGCCTGTGTGCATAATAGTCGGTTTATGCTTGGGAAATGTGCCATTTAACGTAATGTGTAGTGCAGTATGATACAAAAACACAAGGTGGCACTGGAGGATTGTTCTAATGCACTGTTAATTAAACCCCCCTGTAAATCACATCATTCTGAAAGTCAAGAAAACTCTAATTTTTTACATTAAATGATGTAAACCACAAAAATTGGTCATTTCTCTTTCTTCTGATTTTGGCTTAACTTCCTAAGATTTTTTAGTAAAATTTTTGTCAGGAGTGAAATGGTGATGAGGCAGTATGTTATACAGCCATTACAATCGTACAGCAAAGTAATCAAACAAATCAACATGTCTTTGTTTTCAAAACATGTATTTGCTAGCACTCTTGATCCTTACAGCTGTCTCTTTTTGTGGCCAAGTCTCCATGCATCAGCAGTAACTGTGAATGAGAAGCTACATTTATTTCCTCTATTATTTATTTGAGACATCGATTAAAGCTTTCTTTCACATATGTGTCTTTTCCCCTTAAATCAATCTAAATATAAAAGCTTTAGTCTGCATTTGGCTAAAGGTGATGACAGTTCTTTCAGGATTCACCCAGGCTCTAAAAAGTTTTCACAACACGCAGATCAAGACCAATGGCCATTCTGATATTTCACTTTTGTTCTTCATCAAGTACTATCTTTGATAATCATTTACACAAGTAATTCATAATTTAGCTACTTACAACATATGAAATTTTGCAACTTTCCCCATTTTACATATGGTGTGCCTCTAACCACAACCTAATTTTCTACTATATCCCAAGAATACTAAAAATATCAGTCCAGTCAGTAAATTGGCATAACTCCATCAACTTCAGTGGAGCTATTCCAATTTACAGTAGCCATCGATCTAGTCCATTGCACGTATTAATGTATGTCGCAAGTATAATTGAAATGCCCAATGCAATTATATTTTTACTTGTGGCAATAAAAAAGAACATGCTGTACAGAACAAATAGGAAATAAAAATGTAATATCAAAGGCAGATCAAAAAAGAGCATAGCATACCATAGCCCTATGCCAGCATAAGAATCTGCCCATATGGAGACACTTGTTAGAAAAAGGACTGCATGTCATTGCAAAAACTATTAGGCCTGCTTCAGTTGAAGGAAATGCCAAAACTCTGACTTCAATGGGACCAGAAGTTAGCCCCAAATTATAGGGCGGTGCAGTGCTTTCAGACTTTAAAGGTATTTGAAACTTGGAATTTACTAAAATTCAGCACGTGTTTTTGTACTGTAATGAAAAACTACGTCAGATCATTTCATGACTACAAATGAATAGTGCAATGAAATGACCCCTCACTCATGTTCTGTACGTCATGTGCTGCCTGTTGAGTTACCAGCAAAATCAGGATGCAATAGGTGGAACTTAGTCCACAAATTCATCATACAGTAAAAATGATTCGAAAAAATATGGAGTCTGAGTTCTCATATTATTTATGGCCACTTCACTGTACCTGTACACACTAAATGATTGCACTAAACATGAAGGGAATTTATAGATGAACGGTGCACTTAGTCGGTTCTCTAAAATATTTTTGTTCCTTTATTAGAGGCTGCCTTAAGAAAAAAATTACTTAAATGTGTACTGTAGTAATTCTCTTCATTTACAGATTTGGCACAAAGCAGTTGCTTTTCATATGTTAACTGTTGTACCTTTAAACATAGGAACGGAGACCGCCTCTATTTAGTTCTGAGTGAACAATGGATCATATAACAAAACCAGCACTATCTTTCCATCTTGCTCTCCCATGGTTGGCATAAAAGCCAAGGATATAGAATGTTCTGCAGTCTCTCTTCTCAAGATGGGCTGTTCCGGTCCCAGAACAGAGCTGAGTCACTCCGATGTGGAAACTTGCAAAGCTCTGCCTAGGCTGCACCTGCCCAGCACTCTTCTTGAGCTGGAGCAACTCTCCTAAAAATCAAGAAGAAGGAATGGCAGAAAAAAAGTTCCCATGACAGTTCTTCCCAGTGATAGTAATATTGGACAGGAAGCTTATTCTTACATGTGTTATGAATGGACAGCACTTGACTATGTTATTTGGGAAGATATAGACATTATGGGCTATACTGTACCACTTAAGCAGCATCTAGAGCAGGTATAGGCTAGACCTAAGCTGCTCTTCCCTCAGGGAGGGATTTTGCCTTAGAAGGATACAGTCTATTCCCCAGCTCTCCATGGCTCAACCACTCTCTATAGCGAAGCCTTCTCAGCTGAGCATGCCTGGCACACTCTATGGACTGATGTAATGTAATTCAGCACCTCATCCCAGACCCATGCACTCCATGTGGCTTATGGGAGGAATGGTTCTTGGCCTCTCCCAAGCCTGGGGATGGTGATTTTCCCTACCTATTGCACAGGGCATGTAATGGTCACAATGGTCAGCTTCTCAACCTCTCTGCTCTCTCTGGGCACTCACATGAAACTCCAGGGACAGCTGGTCCTGTTGTCTCTTCCCTACTTTAAATTCAGTTGCAAGGAATTTAACTCTCTTACAGCTTCCTAACTAATGCTATTTGGATTGTGTTGTTTGCACCTGAAAACACACCACACATTTTTAACAGGTCTTTGCTGCCAAGTTTTCTGTCATCAACACATTTGGTGTCTGGGGATTTATCAATTAATAATCTCTAGATGACTTGAAGGATCCAAGTAATTGGATTTTAATTAAGAGGTTCACTTAGACACACAATTTTTTGAAAATCTAATTGTGTCTTTAGGAAAACCATTCCAATCTTTGTATTATCCGGACAGCCTCTGCTTGCTACACACTTCCTTCCCATTACTTTTCTTTAAGGTATTTTATGGTTTTCTTATGGGTGCAATTAAAACTATTCTAGCTTCCAGCTCACCATGATATAACACTTCAAAGATTTGATAAATGAAATATCTGTGAAATGCAAATACTAAGATTTATTACATAAATTAGAGTTAGAAAAATGCCTCCCATGTAAAGATTAGAAAGCTCTTTTATTTATTTTTATTCATGATCTTGACAAATATTCCCCCCCCCCCCTTGAATTCAATAGTCTTGTTATTAAGCAATTGCTGAATATAGTCATTGTGGTAAATTATACACATATAGATATATAAATTATGTTTCACTGAACTCAAGCGCACTGCTCAGAATTCTGATCTCATGTATATGGGTGAAAATCCCAAATAACTCCGCTGAAGCTAGCAGCATCAAACCAGATTTATACTACATATCTAGAATAAGGTTCTGGTGCACCTTTGCACACTGCAGTCTATTCTATTCATTAGCTACTCGGAGTCAGCTCCAGGTCCCAGTGACTGTGTGCCTGACATTGACTTCAGTGGGAATTGTATAAGGTCCTGAAGCAGAAGGTGAAATGATACAAATCTATCATTAATTCGTCTTTTCTGTGGAAGTGATTAAAATGTCTCTGTACTTTTTATATAGCGTGTAGCAAGGTGTCACTTGAATGGTGTCTCTGACTGTAACCACTCATGAATCAATGGAATAAAAAAACCCTCACAACCATTTTTTATAAAAAGAAATACAATCCCAGCAATAACACCAAATTCTGACTTTGAAATATTATGTAAATAACATGTAAACAGAGAAAAGAATGAAGCCAAAGGACTTGGTTTATACAATAATTATAAAAGCTCTAAGCTTGGACATTCAAGCTTATATTCATATCCCAATTTCAGTCGGACTATTCCCATGAGTAATATGAACAGGATTTGTCCCTATATACTCTATATACAGGAGGCAGTGGAACTGAAGTAAGGCCACAGTGTGTCATTGTTGTGAATACACAACTCCAGATGAATTCTTCAGTAGTTCAGGATGCAAACTGATGGAAGGATAAAGACTGATTTAAGCGTTCATTTCAAGACAAGTTCCAAAGGGATAGCCATGTTAGTCTAGGTCAGCCAAACGAACAAGGAGTCCTGTGGCACTTTTAAAGACTAACTCATTTATTTATCGCATGAGCTTTCGAGGGAGAAAATCCCACTTCATCAGTCTGAAAGCTCAAGCAATAAATAAATGTGTTAGTCTTTAAAAGTGCCACAGGACTCCTTGTTTGTTTGGCATTTCAAGACAGTTACTTTGATATTCTAATAAAACTTTTAAAGAGAAGGAACAAAACTTCCATTGATTTTAATAGGTGCAGGATTTCATGCATACACATTAAGTGCAAAAAAAAAAAAAAAAACTAAAAGAGCTGAACTGTGGGGAAAATTTAGATCATGAGCTAGATCCAACTCTGGTGTAAATATCTGTAAACTCTGTTGATGGCAGTGGAACTATTTCCATTTACACCTGCTCAGAATCTGACCCCAGGCTCGGACTCTGGCCTTCCTCTATTTCTTTTTGGGTGTATGTGTGTTTCCTGTTTTTAATTTCTGAAATGATGTGTGAAAGAAGAAAACAATCACATCATTTTGTGAGTATTGTCACAGGAACTGCTATCTATGTACTATGTACAGTTCATATGTATTTATCCACAGGAAATGTAGTTTGCACAACCAGCAGGTATCTTTAGGACAATACCTTGATAGTTATTATTACATAAATTATTATTGTGATTTTATTCTAATACCAAAAGTAATTAAACCACATGACTTTATGGACTAATCACTTGTCATTGTTTTAGAGTCCTTTCTAACCCCTCTGATACTATTAAAAATATTTTTGCAATAATTTGCATAACATAACAATGGCTGAAATGCAATTTGGAGCCTAAAAATGACCAGATAATAAAGGTTTACATTTGGATTTTTTAGTGAGAAAAACTCATTGCCTGGGAGAATGTCCTTTTTCTCGAACTGTGCTGCTGAGGACCATTTTATTAAATAGCGTGCAAATAGCTGTAGTTAAAATTCTCTTTTTAAAAAATCCAATACTCCACGCAGGCTATGGTACCGATATTATATAGAATCCCATAAAAGTCAAATTATTATGTAAAAGTCACTTGTAAGTAATGTTGGATATTCAATAGCACCACATTTCATATGAAAAAAATGTCACGTGCATATAACAAGAATCCTTTGGAACATTTTGTTTTTTTGAGTCAATCACAGCTGGCTCCCTACTTCCTTTTTTAGCATGCTGTTTTCCTTCCATCCAAAAAAAGCCACAATAGTATAGATAAGTGACAATAGAAACAGCCTTTTTGACGTAAAACCTAATTCTACTCCAACTAAAGTCAATGCCAAAATAGCCATTGACTTCTCTGGAAGCTGGTTTGGATGAATGGCACCTGATCCAAAGTGGATTGAGGTGAGTCTTTTTACTGACTTAAGTGTGCTTTGGCTCAGAATTGGCATGTGTATAAAAGAAGCCATTCCTTTCAAAAGTATCAGCAGTCTGAATCTTTCCTTTCTCCCTGTGTTAGGACAACTATCCAATAGTAGCGAGGAGCTGGAAAAGTGCATCCAGAGCCAGCTCCTGCCTTTCTTATTCAGGCAAGGATTCCATTTAATTCACTCAGGCCCTGACATCCTGGCCCTGTTGAAGGTAAGAGGAGTTCTTCCACTGCTTTCAAAGAGGACTGAATTTCACCCTCAGGATTTTACCTGGATTAGGAATGTGAGACTGGGCACTAGTGTAATATTCTCTTAATGTGCCTAATTTAACATACTTGAAGAACCTCTTGGGCATATCAGTCAGTGCTGAGTAGATTCTCAAACAGCACAGACATGGTCACTAAAGCTGATGTGCCTTTTCTTTGGGGTCTGATCCAGGGAGATGCTGAGCTCCCTCATCTCCCCTTCACTTAGGATCTGGAATCAGGTCCTTTGACAATAAGTCTTTGTACAGTCATTCAAAAGCTTTAGACATATCAGCACCCAGAATCTTCTCCCAGCTATTCGACATCAGTATTTGTGGCCAAACTCTTGGCCTAACTGAAAAGATCCTATGGATCTTTTCAGACACCTGTACAAGTGAGTTCTCCCTCTTATTGAACCCCTAGGCCTGCCATTGAGACAGAAGGCTTGTCACCCTTCCTCACAGTGAATAACATCTTATCCTGTGAGTCGCCCCATTGAAAGCAGAGGGATTTCTTTGCAGGGTCAGTTAGTACTGAAAGTGAGAGCAGTAGAGTGTGGCACAAAACGAGGGAGGGGGAGTGCTAGGATGTGTGCTTCTGACAGTTAGAAGGAGCTGTGGGACAAAGCTCCTAGATCACTGGGCCCCACAGTTGCTGCCAAAGTAGTGGCAGATCTGTTTGCACTGGAGTGGGAAGACTATGTGGCTATTGATCACACAGGACAGGCTTCCCCTTTCATAATTCATCCCTGTTAGAGACGGGGCCGGGAACTAGCCAGCTGAATAGATCCCTTGCTCTTGTATTTCAGTATCCTAGAGCCTTCAGCCCCCAAACCCCAGTCAGGTTTGGGCTGCCTGGTATGGGAACTCTTTCTCCAGTGGTCGGATATTGAGGTGGTCTCCCCCAGACCGCATGCTTCACTTTAAATAACCCGAGAATCCTGCATGCACGGCGGGCAGATGATGCTAGCAGAGGGACCTCTGGCTGGCTGAGTAAAGGCCAGGTTCACTCTCGGGCAGCGTTAGTCTCCAAGCACGAATTACAAATCACTTCTGTAGGGCCACGGTCCGAACTGAGCCCCCCCCCCCCGAGTTTACACAGAATTTGGCAGATCAGAAGCGAGCTGGCAGGTTAATCAGAGGGAGCGGAGCCGGGATCTGGCAGGACACTGGCAGCAGCCCCCAGTGCCAGCCGAGCGCATCAGAGTGGTTGGCTCTCGCTTCCCTGTAGTCAAACGATAAAGCGGCTGGAGCCCCAGCTCGCAACCTTTGACAAACGCACAGATGAGGCCGAGGGCTCGGGGTTCTCCAAAGACGAGGGTCCCCCGACCCCGATTTCAGATGGCGGCATGCTTAAACAGCCCCTCATTACTGTAGCGCAATGGGGTCGCTGTAGGTCGCCAAGAGCTCGCTCCTAGCAATGCCAGAGAGCAGCGCGGCCGTGGGCATCGGAGCAGCCTTGCTAGCTGCGCCCCGAGGGGCTGCTCCGCTCCGGATCGCTCACCGCGCCCCTCAGTGAGGAAACCACCCACTAAATTCAAGAGGCGGCGGGCGGCTCCCCCGGCACCTGGAAGGCACCTCCGAGGGTGGGTGCCCGGCACCCCATGCCTACCTCCTGCAGTCACCCACCCCTGGCGCATTGGCGTGAAACAAGCCCCAGAAAGAAGCTTTCAAGTGGGGTGTGTATGTGAGAGAGGGTGTGTGAGTGTGTGTGTGTGTTTGAGAGACTGCGTGTGTGTGAGAATGTGTGTGAGTGCGTGTGTATGTGTGTGTGTATATGTGTGTGAGTGCAAGTGTTTGTATGTGAGTCTGAGACTGAGTTGTGGGAGTGTGTGTGTGAGTGTGAGTGCGAATGTCTCAGAATGAGTGTGTATATGAGGTGTTTGTGAGTGCGAGTGTGTGTGCATGTGTGAGAGAGGGTGTGTGTGAGTGCGTCTGTGAGCGCGAGTGTGTGAGAGAGACTGTGTGTGTGTGGAGAGACGGTGTGTCTGAGTGTGTATGTGTGTGAGTGCGATGTGTGAGACTATG
>ML685787.1:330573-390237 GCA_007922175.1 Pelusios castaneus
GAGGTGTGTCTGAGTGTGTGTGTGTGAGTGCGATGTGTCTGTGTGTGTGTGAGAGAGAGGGTGTGTCTGAGTGTGTGTGTGTGAGCGCGCGCGTGCGAGCCACCGCTCCCCGTTCTGCATGTCTCTGGCTGCGCACGGCTGCTGCCGGGGAAGCGTCTCCTGCAGCGCTGGTCACTAGCGTCCTGTAGTGAGAGGGGCCGGGCGGCCCCGGCGGTGTTGGCGGCAAGGAGCGGGCAGAGCCCCCTGGTGGCAGGGCAGGGCGCGGCCAGGCGCCTGGGGCGGGCTCTGGTTCGCCGCCCGCCTTGGAGGCACGGCCGAGCTGCTGCTGCTGCTAAACTCTCCCCTCTCCCCCCGCGGGCTCTCGGCCAGTCCGCGGCGCGGGCACCGCATTTCAGAGGCGATCGCGGCCAGGGTCTCTGCGGCCGGGAGTGACACCGCCGCGGCCCCGCGCTCCCTCCCACAAGTCGCGCCGAGCGGAGGCCGGTAGCCGGGGGGAGCTGGCGGGCGGCCCGAGCGGCTTCCCCGCTTGTAAGTTTCCTGCGACGTGGCTCCAGGAGGAGCCGGGGCCGGCCGGCAGCGCCCGCTTCCCCGGGACACCTGCGCGCGGGCATGGAGAGGCGCTGCCCCGCGGGCCCCGCCGGCTGCCGGCCGCTGTAGGTGCCATGGAGCAGCCTCGGAGCCGGCCGCGCTCGGACCCCACACGCGGTACGTAGGGCAGCGGAGCCGATGGGCGATCCGCTCGGCGACCCTCTCGGCACGGGCAAAGCGCGGCTGGAGGGAGCCGGGGCGGATCTCCTTGGAGCGGAGCACGCTTTGCCCCCATTTCAAGCTGGTCCCTAATCCCGGGAGCTCCGACCCCTGTCCCTCCCTCGCCCCGGCGCCGCTGCGTGCATGTGGCGGCGGCAGGGAAGCGGTCGCCCGCATCCCCCTGATATAAGGCAGCCGGGCTAGGTGGGCTGCCAGTGGCACAGGCGGCTCTGGGGCGCGCTCCTTCCTTGCCAGCCCCGGCCCTGCGGTCACTTCGGCGTGACGCCGAATCAACTCGATTTTAATCGTTATTTGCTTGGTCCCCCTCCCACCCCCCCACTCCGCCTCGCCTCCGTCTCCCCCCGCCCCCCGCTTCCTCACTTCCCCCCTTGTCTCGCAGGCTAACCTTGTCTCGTGGTCATGGGGTCTGTAATTTCATTTGTGTCTAGGCTGCTGAGCGCTCGCCTTGCTCCGTAAAGTGGCTGCCAGGTGGATCTATGGTCTTGGAGGAACAAAGAGCCAGCCGAGGGGAAGCCGCGGAAGTGTGAGCCGGGAGGATGCAGGCTGTGTATTGGTACGCAGTGCTCTTGCTCCAGCCTCCTCTCTACCTGGTGAGTTTCAGGTGTCCCCTTCTCCGGGGCAGGGGGTGGGGACCCGACCCGACCCAAACCTGTCGCCTCGCTCAGACTTCAGGCGGAATCGCTCGGTTCCAACAACTTTCGTTGCGGGGCGGTTTCGGCTTCAATTTCTCTCTCTCCCCCTCCCCGCCGTGTGTAAAGGCTGGAGGGTGCACGGCTCCTCTCCCAGACCCACTGGGCTGGCTGCGGAAGGCAGTTGTGTCCTCCAGCGACTTTCTGGGAGCTGGGGGGCTTGTGGCACTAACTAGTAGGGAACCCCCGCGCCGCATCACTTGGAAAGCTTTCCTCCGGTGCTTGTGGGGAGGAGGTGTGTAACTTTCTCTCCGGAGTAAAGGGCGGCTTGTAAAGGGGCCGGTTCGTTCAAAGAGGACAAGTGACAGTGGATGATATGCAAGACACACGGGGAGCGTATAAAGCAGGCGGGGAAATCAAAGCGATCGCCGTGTAACACGCCCCAGATAGACAATGGCTCTACCCCATCGTCTCCCCCGTAGGGGAAGGTAACCAAGGCTCAGACTTGCTATTCAGCCTGCTCTTTGGCCGAGGCACGGCTCCCCACGCCGCTCTCGGAAGGGCGGGCGATGCGCTTTGATCAGCTGTCTCCCTGTGTCTTCCTCGCTTATTGTGGGCCGTAGGAAAGTTCTTGTTTGCTACTCGTTATTGCTGCTGGAAACCCCCCGCCTGGGGATCTGTCACTGAGCCACAACAGAAGACGTTCGCTTTGCCATATAATTCAGCACAGTCGAGTGGGGCAAAGCCCTGAGAAACACAGCTAGTTTTTTCTGTCTGACTTGTGGTTGGCTTCCGTAGAAAATCCCCTTTAAGATTACCAGGGGAACACGGGCAAACACCAGCGTTATCCCCTTCGACGCACACTTCGCCCCCTGTGAGAGCCAAAAGAACAAAACCCGTTTCCCTTTCCCTTCGCTGGTGTGTAGGGAAAACGGCACTCCGGCCTCAGATCGGGAATAAAAGCAGCTGAAAGCTGCTTCTAAGCTCAGGCTGGGTGGAAATAAAGCGGAGCGGCCAAAATGGAAGTGCATGCACAGCTGAGCTTCCCATTCGGCTCCATGCAAAGGGGAAGACGCGCCGTGAACCGGCCGCAGGTTCACTCCGCAGGGAACCCAAGCGGCTTTTCTTGGCGCCGCATCCTGCACTTGCAGAATGCGTCCGGCGGAGGGCGCTGCGCGTCAGGCTCAGCCCTGCCCAGGGCACCTTGGGGGGAAGCAGGTGAGCACGGGAGCAACCAATCCAGATGAGAACACACACACACTCCTGTGTGGCACCTGGGGGTGCACCCTCCCCAAATGAGCAGCGGACAAATAAAGAAGCATGCCTTAGAAAAGTGAAAGTGCCCCCTTTTGCCCGCCAGGAGAAGCAGACAACGGGTGAGAAGGAGGCAGGGTTGGAAACATTAATGGGCTAAGGCAGAATGATGTAAAACTTAGATAGCAAAATACTAAGGAATACTAATGTGGCGCTCGGGTGCACACATTCCCCTCTACGATCCACTCCCTTCGCTTCAGTTTGGTGGCACATCTGCAGCAGCGGTGGCTACTTCCCACCAATTTTATAGCCTATGAAAAATAATCCATCAAACCCAGGAGCGAGATCGATACGTTGTGCTAAATTTTAAATGTGTTTGCTGGCAGTTAAACTCTTTTGCACGCATTACAACAACAGTGCTGGATTTATTCGACCGCGCTGCAGTCTGAACAACAAACGCATTCATTCTCCTTTAATTGTAAACTGGGAGCATTTGAAAACCATTCAGTGTGCAAATTATGCTGATTCAATTACCGTTTAGTTACAGACTTCATTACCTGAATGCCTTTTTTTTTCCGCAGGGCTTGCCATTACAGAGAGAAGGAGACAATTTTCCAATTCCCCTCAAAACAATGCAGAAATATGATACAATAAAATAGGGAATAAAAGACAATTTAGGGGGAGGGGACACTTTTCAGCTGGTTTGTATCTTCTGCCAAAACACTCCGGGGGAAAAAAAATCCAAAGGATTTTCCCACTCTAACCAGATCCTTATTTCATATCAATCTTTCTACATGTATTCCAACATCTGGCTCTAGCTTTTCACCGTGTTTTGGGAGTGACTGCAGACGTTCGAATTAGGCCATCGTGTAATAACAGCCTGAGGTTTGCCATGAAGCATGAAGTTTTGATTAAAACTTTAATGCAGTGACACGAACCAGCAAGGTGCAACATTTTGCTGTGCCTCTGTGTGTAGAATTTGTGTGTGTAGAAGCCTTAGACAAAAGCATATCACAGTTGCAACCAAGACTTAATTTTTCAGCACCCAGCCATTTAGGACGTGAAAACAAATACGGTCAGGTTTCCACCTAGTTTGTTTGAAGTGATTTGTGAGGAAGGGTAGTACGGGGGACGTCTAAAACGGACGGTAGCTAGTGTCAGTGTATTTAGAAAGGTAGCCTGGGCTGCATCAGATTAAAGAAATACCTAAATTTGCCAGCCTGGACTTTAGTTGAAATCAGTGCTCACCTCTGCCACCCCCTCCCTTTTCTAATGAAGCCTTGTAAAGTGCACTTCTATTTTTTATGGAGATATATGCCAATATTACAGCCGGCCTTACGAGAGATTTATAGAGGTCACTGCTGGTACGGATAAGTCTTAATGAACAGGAATTTCATGGGAAAGACTTTCCTTGTGCAAAAGATTAGATTCATTTACAAATAAGGGGATACTTCATTCAGATCGGAATAGATATATTTTCTCTCTGTTTTGTACTGTATTTCTGCACGAAGAGGTGAACTGCTTGATGTGATTAAGTTTGATGAGCACAGTCAATGCATTTCCTTTGGCTTAAAGGAATATTTAAGTACCTTTTTGGTGGAATTAGAATTTAGTTTTTAAGGCAAACGTGTCCTGTTTCTTCAGTCTGAAGGGTTATATGAGGCACGCTGTACCACAGAAAGTATTTTAAAGGTTACGCTATTAGCTATGATTTTAACTGGCGAGCCTCAGCTTTACATTGCTCATTCAAAAGCATCTAGTTGCAATTTTCTGATTAAAGTTTCCTTAATAATGCTGGATCAAAACGCAAAATCGCCTCTGATGCATCATTACTCGGGAAAGAAGACACAGATTGTCATATATTTTGAATGATGTATATTAAAAGGACATTTTAGCTTTACAATAATTCCTAAAGAAAAAGCTTATCTTTAATTCGTGCCGAAATTCCTGTACCCTTCCAGTCTGATGGAATAGAATAATAAAATTAGTCGGATGTTCTGTACAGAGTTGAAGCAACATGTTGTAAAAGAGGCGAAAAACATCTCGTTCTTGGCAAAGAGGTCCTACCTAGCTATTTCTCAGTAGGCGAGGTCAAGGATGGGCCAAAGAGATGGCTCGTACCATTTCCATACAAATGGCTAAAGCAACCATTGTAACACTGCAAAGGGCTGGAGTTTGCTCATGACGGCGCAAGTCCATCACCAGGAATGTTACATTCCAGATGGGGTAACAACTTAGTTAGTTCCCCTGGCAGCAGCTAAGAGAAAGGGGACTGATTTGAGAAATTCAGATGAGAATAATTCCCCACAAGCAACACTTTGGAAGGCTTGCCTGGAAGTAGTTAAACTCTTGCTGTTGGATAATCTTATTGTCATTCGGTGGCTGAATGATGTCAATTCTTCCTGTACCTCTAAAACAGTGTAGCAAAGCGTCTGTCGGTTGCAGGTTTGCCTATTTTCACGTTGCACATCTGCGTTCCCGGCTGTTTTCTCGCGAACTCCCAGTGCTTTACCGAATGCAAAGTGTACGTTTGATTATCCTGGGTAAAAGTTACCCCTATTCGCTGGCTGGTTCTCCTCTGTTTGGTGTAGTGCTAAATAGAAGAGCTTCGCGGTGGAGCTGGGAAAGGGAAACCCTCTTCTATAGTCGCCTTTCCGAAGCTAAACATTAAGTTACTAATGTTTTTTGTAAACTCAGACTTGACGCTTTTTTGGTGGCCTTTGCGTTTGCCATATATTAAAAGTTACGTTGCAAAATATTTAAATTAACTTAAGCAGGCACCACCTTTCGGGGGGGTTTTCTGATCCAGAGCCAGAAGAAAACACTGGGAAATAGTTTGCTTAACGGGACGTCTTATCTCTGCTTTTACAGAGAGATCTTGGCTTTCGCAAGACAAACAGAAATGCGGAATGATTAGCTTGCAGATGGTTTTGGAAATGTATCGCTAGTGTCCTGCGAGGCTGGACCGGGTTTTTAAAATTATCCCCCGTTATTCTTGAAGTTTGGGGGCTTTCGGATAATGCGAGTGTAGGTTCTTGGACGAATCTGTGGTGCAGATCAGCTATTTCCTGAGGGGGGGGCATTAAGATAATGGCTGCAGAGTTTGTGCACATCTGTGATTTCTATACGTGTCTCATTGTTTGCGGTCATTTCTCCCTGTTTCATGAAAGCGATTGTTAATGTGAAAGAAGATGTGGCTGTGGACACAGGGTGATTTTTAAGATAGGTGCTGATGTCCTACTTTCCCAACCATTTCTCTAGGCTGCCAAGAAAAAATAGGCAGCTTTGTCCTGCAATAACCACTCGACGATATTTTCAAAAGGATCGTTTGTGCTGAAAGCGCTTGGGTATTGCTTTTTCAAATAAGCAATTTTCTGCCTTTGGTTTATTTGATGGAGGCGTGGGGGAGCAAAGAGAATTGGGAGTGCTTTTTAGTGAGGTCACACGATCTTGAACTAGACTCTTTTCGTTTAGTCTTTTAAAAAGGGGGGTTCAAATGCCCAAAATAGCGTCTTTATGTAGAACAGCTCCTCCCTGACAGACGCTGCACGCTAATTGCGATGGGAACTGGCAGTAACTGAGGTATATTCCCCAGTAAGTGAAGAATGGGGAATTCTGTTCTAAGCCGTGAAGCTGCATGGGCGGGAAGTAGGAGTTTATGGGTTTTCTCTGCACCGAAAAGTTGCTTTTGCATAGTTAGCACCCGGCTAACTCGCTGCCCTCACTTTTCCCGGTCACTGAAGGACGCAGTTTGGGATAGCTTTCTTCTTTTAGGAAAGGCACCCCCGCCTTCTTGTGATTGGCCACATCTTCCTAGAGGTATCCATTTTAAACTCTTTAGTACTTCCCTGGCCCTCTAAACCGCCATTTTAATTAATAAAAAGCCAATTTCCCCCGTAAAGTCGAAACTGCCGAGAAGCTGGTTAGCAAATCAATTGCTCGGAATAAACAGCGCCTTTGAGAGAATGACTCCGTGACCCACCCTTCCCTTGCTAGGATTGGCTTCTGTCCTTCCGCATGCTTTTCTGTTAAGTCACGGGGGTGATTTATCAGCTAGTTTAACTCACAGCTCGCTCTTCTTGTAAGTCAGCACTAAACTACCTCTTGGGTGCTTTGTAAATACGTCTCTCGCATTTTTATGCAGCAGATTGACATGTTGACGACTCTGCTTTAAGGAATGTGACAATAAAGTGAAAACTGCTCCCCCCCCCCAGCTTGGCAAGCACTTCATCAAGGATAAAAAGGTTCTGCCGTAAGGATGTCACTCAATTTATTGTGAAAGTCGAATGAATTACGTTTAATGAAAGTGCTCCCCAGATGAATATTACCAGCAATTTCCTGAGTTGGCCCTGTCAGATTGATACGGGAAATGCCAAGCCCTATCAAAAAAGATCTCCAATCTCAATTACTATGCAAGCTTTCGGAGAGCTGCTTTTATTGATATGATATATATTGGCGGGTTCTCAATGCGATGCAAACGGCTTGCTGTTCACTAGGCAAGCACATTTCCCAGTTTATTGTTTAACTCAGCGGATTGCTGCCTGTTTGGACGTCTAGTGACTGCTCTGCTTCTGGAGGGAACCTCCGCCCCCGAAGGAGTCCGCGTTCCTGAAAAGGTGGCCCGAGACAGCAAGGGTGGATTTCATTTTACTTGGGGTTACAAACCCAGGCTAGATTGTATTCTAGTGTTAGAAAATCAATTCAATCCTCGTAGACATAATCAAAGGTCAGCCAACAATTGACTACAACACAACACAGTTGGATCCCACCATTGTTAGTGTATTTATAGGAGCTAATCCATAACTTTACAAGCTGTGTCATTATTCGAAAAAGCAACGTTCCCTCTTTCTCTCCCTTCCAGGGCCTCTTTGGACAATTTAGAATTTCCCTGAGCCCACGAGGACACAGAAAACAGACAGGAAACCTCTTATGTCACCTAAGGTAGTTAAGAATGGCCATTATGAAAGGTTTTTTTCTTGTTATATTTAGTTTACTTGCAATGACAAAATTTGCTGTTTAGAAATATAGCTCTTGCCCCAGATTTCATCTCTCTGGGTTTCCCTGTGATTCAAAAAGGGATTCAAAATGCCCCTCCCCTCTCACCCCATCCTTTCAGTTTTCAATTCGTAGCGAGTGGGTGGGGAAACTAGCAGAGAGAAGGGCAACTTACTGATCTATAAACCAGAGTCAAGGCTCCTGGTAGCAGGGTTCAGGGCCTGTGGAATCTGCATAAATAGAAATAAATTCTTAGCGTGCATCAGAAAGGGCGGGCAGGGCCCGGTAACCGCACACTCTTCCCCATTTCAGGTTATTTTGGATTCATGTTTCCCTATTCTTTACTGAAGCCGGAAAAAGCCTTTATTCAATGCCAGATCAGCCTAGTTTGTTTTGAAAAATACCTCCCTTCCCTTGGAGGTGTTACCTAGCCAGAGCGAATGGAGTTATTTACCCCAGTACAGAAGGAGCAGACCATACCCATTTGCTCCAAGCTTAATGGCGTGCACACTTACAAAAGTGACCCGGGCAGGTTGTTTTCAATCGCTCGCCAGTGGCGGGATGCCAGGAGAGGCTCTAAGCGTCCTGCCTTGGTTTTGAAGGGAGAGCGGTAAATTGGGGGCAGGAAGAGGTTTTCCAGGGGCTGCCCCGCTCTGATAACCAGTGTTGTGTATTAGTGGGTTTCCCTTTTGCCCACACCAGCGGGGGACCAAAGCTGGCGGAGGTGGAATCTTACTGTTGCTTTTCAGAACATCCTCTTCCTCCACTTCTAGGGGCGACTTGTTCTCAGACGCCCCATCGCCAGAGTCAATGATTTTAGGGTGGAGCCCGGCTCTTTTCAGGACCACGGACAGCTCAGGGGACACCCCCGCCCCCACCTGTGAATACAACAACCGCCCAAACACCCTCTCCACCAGTCACACACAGTCTGCGGGGCTAGACACCTCCTGCCCTCAGCACCACGGACAGCTCCCAGCTGTTGGGGCTCCAGTGACAGCTGCTGACTACCGGTGGAGTGCAGACTCGGCGTCATTCGCCCCCCTTCGCTTCGGATCAAAGCCACCGAACCGCTGAGACTGGTGTCTCATTAGCGATCGAAACCACATGAATAACATATTTCTCTGGAAGGCTGCCCCCTACTTAGACAATGCCCCCTACCTCTGAACTATTTCCAGTCACCGCTCAGAGGACCTGACCCCCAAATCGGGGCTGGGTTTGGGAACGAATTCTTCGTCTGAGTCGCTTTTTAAAAATATCCCACTTCAAATTACTCTTTCCATTTTTAATTCCTCTACTTTTCAAAGGGGGGCCGTGATTATTACACACGGGTAACACAAGAGAACGGGTTAACGAGCAGCTCGCTATGTTTGCTGTCATTACTGCCTGGGTCTCTTTTAACTGATGCCAAGCCAGAGCCACTGTTTTCTATGGCTGAAGTGCCCGCTGTGAGGACAGTTGGGGGGGGGGGGGAGACCCTTGAATGTATAGTCATTAAATCAGAGGAACAGTAACTCATCTTGTTAGTAATGCTTTCGTTTTCGCCTCAGCCTTGTCTCCAGCCATCGCCTCGGGACCACCTTTGTCCAGAAGATATGCAAGTGAAACGCAGGCGAGATGGATGCTGGCACACTACTGTTAGGGGGAAAACCGCAATATAGGAAATGCACTTCGTGATTAATTAACACAGGCACTTCGCGCTCCTGGGGACCGAACTAGACTCACTCTTTCGGTTAGTCGAGACTTGACTGGGCTTTGTTTTGTTTTGTTTTTTAACGCGCACCACAAATCTGATTTATCTCCAAGCCGAGCCAAACTATTTCGTAGTTAGAGACTGGAGCAGAGCGGAAATAATGGCCATTAGGAAACTTTCCGTTTGCTCACATAGGAAATATGCGATTGTTTGGAGTTCCCACGAGTTGCCGTCCAACTTTAAGTAAGAGATAATCATTAACGATCTCCCCGATCGTATAAAGCCCAGCCTACTATTGACAGAGCTGTCCTCCAGGGTCTGCTAGTTGAAAGGTGCTTGTCAATATCACACAGGGAGTTGACAGGAAAGGGGTAAGTGGATGACTGATGGGAAGCCCCTGCGCTAAAGGGCTGCGATGGGAATTGACTGGGTGGGGAAAAGTTTTAGGCCAGTCTTTCATTGCTGTTTGCACCAATTAGAAGTAGGGAAAACATCTGGCGGCAGAGGCCGTGGCTCATTTGCGCGAGCCATTAAGTTCCGTATGATTTGTTTCCTGATTCACAGCTACAGCAGGTCTTGAGAACTGTAGTGTCTGATTCGTAGAGATCTTTCTAGCTTCCAAATACCATCTTCATTACTGTCTGCCTCGTGCAGAAAATCCAGCCTGAGACAACTGTCTGGTGGAAGTGCGTCTGCGCAGCCCACTACCTCCATCTCACCAGCTCTACTTTCTCTTCCTCTTCAGACTATGGCTGTTTCCCCTCTCTGTCTAGCCTGGTGTCTATTGTGAGGGAGTCTGGCTACCAGTTGGTTGGCTTTCTGTTGATGTGGCCTGTCAATTAACACACGTGCCTGTCCAACTTCACCGAGGCCTGTTGCTACCTCTCCTCTTCTTAGAACCACTCCATCCTTAGATGATTGGTTGACCCTCTGCCCAGAGAGGCAATCTGCTTTGTAATATTTGCAGATTAGTAAAAGGAGAGAAATTGTATTGTTTTACTTTGTATTCTGGATGCCCATGACGTGGAAGACTCTAGTGCTCTGCTTTCCTCAAAGCTCACTTTCTAATCCATGCTCCCTTGGTGCAAAGATTTTTGAAATATAAAAGCTTGAGATTTTTGGGGGGGTGGGGTAGGGAGGATGGAGTTTAATTCTCGGCTGAATTTTTGAAATCCATATAATGTAAATATGTCTGTATTATTTCTTTGTATATTTTCTAAACCTTTGCTGCTCCTTGGGAAACGATCCCTTGATTCTTCCTTTTAGCAGCAGAGCTGCCTGCCAAAATAATGCCAGGAGTGCAATGATCTAGTAACATCATTTCTTGGAACCATAATGCCTTTTAAAGCATCTGTAATTACAATCCATGAGATATATGGAAAACATATTAAATGGAGTGTCTTTTTAAATCTATATTTATGGAGCCTGCTAACAAAAAATGAAGTAAGTTCTTACTATGTAAGTTGTAGAGTTTCCTGGATTTAAAACAAAATGTACTGATTTATTTACCTTGTTATTTATAAAATCTAAGGATAATGGACATGACACAAAACCCTTTGAAGTCAATGGGAATCTTTCCATTGACTCCAAAGGACTTTGGTTCATGCTCTGTGTGCAAAGTGATACCCACAGATATCTGCGATAGATGCAGTATAAAGTAAGTTTAAAAAAATATTTCCTGACAATATGAACTTGCAGGAACAGTTTCCCTATTGTTAATCACTTATTGTGAGTTCGAATGTGCAGTTGGCATCATGTTTTTAGCACCTGCTTTGGAGCCTCATGCACATCAGTGGAAAGAATTAAAAATAAAAATATATATTCATGGGGTGTTGAAGAGGTAGGACAAAACAGGGGCCTGATCCTTCAGTATTACCTGAGATAAAATTCCTATTTAAGTCAATGAAAGATTTGCCTGAGCCAGGGCTGCAGGTTTATCATGTAGAGCTTTTTATCATTGCAGGTTATTTATTGCTGTTCAGACACTAGCTTACAGGCAATTCATAATATATTAAATGTCTATGCAGCTCTTAAAAGATTTTAAGTAAAAGTAGTCTCATGACCAAGACCAAAGTCTCACAATGCCAATATATTTATCTCCATACTCATTTTTTGTAAGCCATTTTTGATTGAACTTTAGCAAAATAATTCTTCAGCTAGGTTGTCTTGTCAAGAAATGTCATATGCCTTTAGATAGATAAAACTGATTGTATAAAGTTAATGGGCTGCTTTATATATTTACAATTTCATCCCTAGTGTCTGAGATCTTTGAGTATATTTAAAATGGGAGGAATATAACTGGCATATTCAGGGTTGCTGCAGAATCAATCACAATACTGAGAAATATTGGGATGTTTGAAGAACACTGTTGATAATTTAACACTAATTTAGAGTCATCCTTGGTATCACTAATAGCTGCTATAGAACTCATTCTCATACTGCAAAGTTCTTTTTTAACATTTATTTGGGAAATGCTTAACACATTCAAGAAGGTTTTATATGAAATATTACGAGTCAAAGCATAACAACAATATTATAGTTTTATGAAAGACACAACTGCTGACTTCACTGATTTTTAAAGATCACTGGGACGACGGTATAGTAGAACGACGAGAGAGATAGGACATAAAAAAGATGTGCACAGTAAATAGCACAATAAACCCCTACCTGTTTAAAAACCTGGGCCTGTTCTACCACCTTCACTCTTACTAGCTATTACCTTACGATGGCCCAGATTCTGGGGCATGTACTCACACTGAGTTGAATTTACTCCAGAAGAAGTCCTCCTGTGTACTACAATGGGACTACACGTGATGTGTGGTACCAGTCATTGTAAGGTGTTAGAGCAGCCTTTCCTAAACTGTGTTCCACGGAACACTGGTGTTCCATGCAATATGAATACATGTTCCATGAAAAAATTTCAACGCTAGAGATATTTTTCCTTCTAATTCTTTTAAATCAACTTTTGAGCAATACACATAGCAATTTTTCAGTATGACCTTCCCCTGTCCCGGACCAACATGTTTGTGTTTCGTCAGTATATTCCAAGCCTGAAAGTGTTCCGTGGGCAAATTAGTTTGGAAAACGCTGTGTTAGAGTCTGGCCCTGTATGAGTACCTCCATGTATTTTGCTGGTACTACTTGGGTTTCTTGTACTGGTGAGCAGTTACTCAGATGAGGAGTCTCATTGACTTAAGTGTGAGTAAGGAGTTCATAATTTGGCTCTAAGTAAAGTAGTGTTCAGTATAAGTATGTGTAGGCCGCTGGGCCTGAGGGCCTAAGGCTCATCTGGGGAAACTTGCCCTAACTGTCTGTACGTCCTAGGTGCTGTCAGTAACAGCTACTGGTCAGTTCTCCTCCACTCTTCTTCGCTCTGTTCTCCTCCACACACCAAATCCTGCTCCTATCTCCACCTCCAAACAACATGCCTGAACTCCCTCACTGACTGGATGCTACAGCGACTTTTTATCTTCTACCCTTAATTGTAGTCAGGTGCTCCAAGTTAGATACCTTAATTAGAGTCAGGTTTCTTAATTGGCTCAAAGCAGCCCTGCCCCAACTACCCTGGGAACAGGGTCTTGCTGAGTCTGGGGCTAATATACCTGCCTTCCACCACCCTCCTGTAGCCATCAGGCCTGGCTCTGTCACATATCCCCCCTCTCTCCCCGTCCACACAATCCCAAGGGGTTGAGCAACCTGGGACGTCATGCAGTGCATTCAGGACAGTCTGCGTTGCCATGGTGACTTCCAGCTCGGTGGCATATGGTGAACTGGAAGGGTTGGAGGGACAAAAACCACCTGGTTACCCACAAATTCTTCTCCTTGTTTAGTTGCATCCATTGCAAGGGGGCATGATAAGTTACCAGGGCAAAATGTTGCCCTAGCAAGTAGTAACGAAGGGTCTCCATGGCCCATTTGATAGCCAAGCACTCTCTTTCCACCACCTCATATCTATGTTCTCATGGGAAGAGCTTCCAGCTGAGGTACATTATTGGGTGTTCCTCAACTCCTACCATAGGACAGCCTCCAATCCTACCTCAGATGCATCTGTCTGTAAAATGAATTCTTCTGTGAAGTCTGGGGCTACTAGTACATGGTTACTGCAGAGGGCTGTCCGTAGGTCCTTGAAGGCGTTTTCCACCTCATCAGTCCATTTCATCATTTCTGGACTCCGAGCCTTTATCAGGTTTGTCAGGGGACTTGCTCTGGTGGTGAAGTGGGGAATGAAGTGCCAGCAATACCCTACTACACAGAGGAATGTGCGGACCTCTTTCTTCTGATTAGGCCGCAGCCAATTTTGGATAGCTTCCAATTTGTTCATCTGGGGCTCCACAACCTCTCTCCCTACAGTATATCCAAGGTATCTAGCCTCGGCTAAATCTATGGCACACTTGCTAGGATTTGCTATGAGACCTGCTGGCCTCAGGGTGTTCAACACTGCTTCTACCTTCTCTGGGTGAGATGCCCAGTCAGGAGTATGAATGACCACGTCATCCAAGTACACAGCAGTATAACTGGCGTGGGAGCATAACAGCTTATCCATTAGGCTCTGGAAGGTAGCTGAGGCTCCATGTAGACCAAAGAGTAAAACAGTGTACTGGAATAGTCCATCTGGAGTAGCAAATGCAGTTTTCTCCTTTGCTTCCGGAGCTAGAGGGATCTGCCAGTATCCCTTAGTCAAGTCGAGGGTTGTTAGATAACGGGCTTTGCCTAACCAGTCTACAAGTTCGTCTATACGGGGCATGGGATAAGCATCAAATTGCGAAACCTTGTTCAAATGGCAGAAGTTGTTACAAAATGTCATGGTGCCATCAGGCTTTGGTACCAATACAATGAGGGTGGACCACTGGGCTGTGGGACTCCTCAATGATCCCCAACTCCAACATCTTTTCCACTTCAGCCTTAATTTCCTTCCTCTTAGTCTCTGGGGTTCGATAGGGGCGCATTGTTACTCTAGCTCCAGGGTTCATGATTATGTGGTTGTATACCTCTGTTGTTCAGCTTGGTTTGGATGAGAATATGTCTCAGTACCGGTCAATCATCGCCGCTCCCTCGGACTTTAGCGTCGGCATTAGGTAGGAAGATATCCTTACTCCCTCCGTTTTTTCTTCCTCCTGGGGGAGGGCCACTGTAGGGCCCAATGGAAGAGTTTGTAACATGAAAAAAATAGCTAGTAGGTGGTGTATCTGTAATCTCACCCTCACTGAAAGTTAGTCCTATGCCAAGCTGGTACCATCAATCTTAATCAAGGTCATACTGAGCTCTTGCAGATTAGCAGACACAGTTTGCAGACTCTGTAAAATAATAAAATAAGACCGGGGCAAAGGAATGTTGTAAATAAGTGTAGAAAACACTGTGCCTTTTACCCACTGAGTAAGCTCG
Organism: Pelusios castaneus; assembly: GCA_007922175.1. Classification (NCBI taxonomy): domain Eukaryota; kingdom Metazoa; phylum Chordata; order Testudines; family Pelomedusidae; genus Pelusios; species Pelusios castaneus. Next base: position 345,292 of record ML685787.1, read on the forward strand.
GAAGGTATAAAATTGGTTAAGTCCCCTCTCCCCCCAAATTAGAACTTCATTGTCGGGGTAACTAGAGTGTTCGCCACCACAAGTCATCGCTCCCCACTGCGGAATGTCCACAGTCATTTAACTGGGGTTCCCCTCTGCTAGAGAGATGTAAGGGTTGGTGCTTTCCTATTGCTTCCCCAACCCCCCCTTTCTGTCTGTGCTCTTAATAAAACTGTTTTGTTTTCACCTTTTACCTTGTTTCCCAATTTTGTGCCTGCTAAATCTAAGGAACCTTAGGACCTGAACTATAGGTTGTAGCCAGGATCGTGTAACCTTTTTGTAACAGCCACGCATGCTTCTCGGTCCTTTCACAACTTCAACAAGTTTATGTGGTATAGTTGCTCCTGTTTGCGGCACCCTGGTTGACGTATCTTATAGTTGGTCTCTCCTTCTGGCTTGATCACTTCATAGGGCCCCTGACACTGGGCCAACAGCTTACTCTCAGCGGTGGGCACCAATATCATCACTCTGTCTCCTGGCTGGAACCGTCGGATGGTTGCTTGGTAGTTATAGTGGGTCTGTTGAGACTCTTGGGCTTTCTCCAAGTGCTCCTGCACAATGGGGAGGACCCAGGCTATTTGCGCTCTCATTTGTAGCACATTCTCAACCACATTTTTTCCTGGGGTCTGGGGTGGATTCTTCCTTCCAGATCTCCCTGGCAATATCCTAAATACCTCTGGGTTGTTATCCATGTAATCATTTGAAGGGGGAGAACCCCGTGAAGGCCTGGGGAACCTCCTGGATGGCAAACATGAGGCAGGGCAGCAGAGTGTCCCAGTCCTTTCCATCTTGCCTTACCACCTTTTTTATCATGGCCTTAAGGGTTCTATTAAAGCTTTTTACCAGGCCATCAGTCTGAGGGTGGTAGATGGATGTCCGCAGGGTCCGCACATGAGGCAAGGTGCATAAGTCCTTCATTACTCGTGACATAAATGGGGTCCCTGGGTCCATCAATATCTCCTTGGGGGGGCCCACTGAGGCAAAAATCTTTACTAGTTCAGTTGCTATTACCTTCAAGGTAGTATTTTGTAGAGGGATGGCCTCTGGGTACCAAGTGGCATAATCCAGAATGACAAGGATATATTGGTGTTCCCAGGTCATCTTCTCTAGGGGTCCCACTAGGTCTATTGCAATCTGCTCAAAAGGGACTTCGATGATGGGTAGGGGCTCTAGAGGGGCCCTCAGGTGAGGCTGGGGGCTATGTAGCTGACATTCGGGGCAGCTAGCATGATAGCACCGAACATCTTCATGTACTCCTGGCCAGAAGAACCTCCTAAGGATTCACACAAGGGTTTTCTCTACCCCTTAGTGCCCTCCAAAGAGGTGGCTGTGGGCAAGGCTCAGCACGGCCCTTTGGTGCTTCTGTGGCACTAGGGGTTGTGGTAGCTCTTCTCCCTCTATCTCTGCAACACGGTACAACAAGTTTCCCTTCACCTTGAAATATGGTCATGGTCCCTGGGTTTTTCCCTCCACAGGTACCCCATCAATTTCTGCCACCTCCTTCTGGGCATTATCATATCTTGGGTCCTCAGCCTGGTCCCTTCCAAAGTTTCCTTGTGTTGGACTCAGCTGGCTTAGTCTGAGAGGGCCTAGCTCTTTCCCCTCTCTTGGGTCTTCAGTTGTAGGGGTGCACTCATAGGCTGTTGCTTGGGTTTACCTGCCCACTAGGGTGGGCTTTTGGCTCTGCGTCAGGTTCCCAGAGCCTTAGTTGCCCTTCTTTCTGCCTTGGTCTTTCACCCCTTCCCAGGGGAATGAACAATTCTTGGGCAAACTTGGAGAATGCTGGAGGGTGGCTGTCCATAAGGGTTAGTTCAGGGGCCTTGAGGTTCTTATCTTCACCTGGCCCCTCTGGGGGAAGTAAGATTTCAAATCCTGGGAAATCTCTCCCAATGAGTACAGGGTAGGGAAGCTGAGGGACCACCGCTGCTGTTACTTTTGTGATGCCCTCCTGCGTCTCAATCTTTACTGGAATTGTCGGGTAATAGCTGACAATACCATGGATGCAGGTTACCCCCATGCATTTGGCGTGGGTCAATTGGCTATGCTTCATAAACCGCATCCCCCTTCTCCCCCCCGGGACAAGTGTAATAGCACTTCCTGAATCTACCAGGGCTATGGTCTCAATCCCATTCAGCTTCACTGGCCTTGTATATTTGTGTGGGGTTACTGCAATGCCCACCAGGTTGACTAAACTACAGGGGTCTGCTTTGTTTCCCAGGTTACACTGCATGGGCTCTTCTGCCATGGGGCACTGTGCCGCTATGTGTCCCCACTCCCCACAAGCATAGCATCTGAGAGGGGCCCAAGATACACCCCTGTTTTTTGGGCTGAGAGGTCTGACCCTGTACTTTCTATCCACTTCTCTTCGCCTTGTGGGGACCCCTGGCTGGCCCTCCATTTCTTTTGTTCTCTCTGTCTTCTGAATTCCTGGGTTTGGAGCAGGTTGCTGGACTCAAGGCTCCTCCTGGGTTGCTTGTGTAGCACTCCTGGCCATAAGTTGCCTCTCCACCAGTGCAGTGAGCTCATCATAAGAAGAGGGGTTGTTTTGGCTTACCCAGACACGGAGATCTGGCAGTAGCCCCCTTGTGTATCGGTCAATGATGAGGGTCTGTAGAATCTCCTTGGGATGGCGGGCCTTGGATTGTAACCATTTGAGTGCAAGATGGGCTAGATCAAACAACTGGGACCTTGGAGCCCTTCCCTCCTAGAACTTGCACTCATGGTATCTCTGGGCCCGTATAGCCATCATTACACCAAAATGAGATAAGATCTCTGCCTTCAATTGGTGATAATCAGCTGCAGCTTCAGTGGGGAGATCATAATAGGGTTTCTGGGCTTCCCCACACAGAAAGGGGGCAAGAATACTAGCCCACTGGCCCTGGGGCCATGCCTCACATGTGGCGACCCTCTCAAAAGTGAGGAGATAGGCTTCCACATCATCTCCAGCTGCCATCTTCTGTAGGAAGCTAGTAGCCTGTAGGGCATTGGTTCCATCTGGCCCATAGGCTTGGGTGGCCAGGGCATTCAGTTGGTCCACCATTTCTCACAAGAGGACACGGTCCTGGACTGCCTGACTTATCAGCAGTTGATTAGTCTCTTGTTGCAGCCGCAAGGACTCTTGCTGAGTGGCCATTTGTGCCGGAATGGCCTCTTGCTGAGCTGCTGTGGCCTGTATCAGGGCCTTTACTAAGCCTTCCATGATAATATGGGGAAAGAAAACCTCTCTGGCTGCCGCACAAATGGGATCCCTCCCCTGACACCAGTTGTGGCAAACTGAGCACTCTCAGTCCCTGTGGGTCCTGAGCTTCATGTAGTAGCAGCCAGCTGAGGCACAGTTCTCCCACCTCCAAACTCTTGGTGCTATGGATCCTCAGTCCCATCTACTCTGGGACTGAGCTCTCTGCCCCACAGGCCACTGGGGTTGACTTAGGGCAGGGGGCACAAGAGAGCACCGCATGGCTCCCTCGCAGAAGGGAGCCACTGTGGCTCTTTTGTCCCTTGGGGAGCCCCTGCTCCCTTCTCCCCAGACCCGTGGCTTCCCTGCCAGGAAGGGGATCCCCCGCTGGAATCCTGGCTGCAGAGCCCGGGAGGTGGGTGGCTGGTCCCAGCAGAGCCAGCCGCGCGCCAGCTTGCTCTGCCGGGAACGAGAAGCCGCTCGCGGCTTGCTGGTCCTGGCAGAGCCAACTGACGCATGGCTGGCTCTGCTAGAACCAGCAAGCTGCTCGTGGCTTCTCAGTCCCGGCACAGCCAGCCGGCGCACGGCTGGCTCTGCCAGGACTGAGAAGCTGTGGGACCCCTCAGGTCCCTGCAGAAAGGAAGCCGGCCACTCCCTTCTCTCCAGGACCCCCGCGGGTCCCAGCAAAAAGGGAGCTGCTGCTTCCTTGTTGCCAGGACCCGCGGGGGTCCTGGAGAGAAGGGAGCCCCATGGTCCCTTCTTGCTGGGACTGCTTGGTCCCGGCTAGGAGGGAGCGCAGGGCTCCCTTCAGCCAGGACCCCCGCAGGTCCTTGCTAGGAGGGAGCTCCACGCTCCCTCCTAGCTGGGACCATGCTCCAGCTGCCGGGAAGCCTTTGGGATCTCCCCACCAGCTGGAGCACCGGCAATTACCGGCACAGCGGCGCTCCAGCTGGTGGGGAGACTCCGGAGGCTTACTGGCAGCTGGAGCCCCGGCAATCGCCGGCACGGCTGCCCTCCATCTCCCGGGAAGCCTCTGGAGGCTTCCCGGCACTTGGAGCGTGGTCCAAGCCAGAAGAGATCTGCAGGGCTCCATTCTGGCTGGGACCTCTGGGGTCCCTGCAGGAAGTAGCCCGTGCTCCCTTCTAGCTGGACCCCCGCGGGTCCCAGCAAGAAGGAAGCGGCGGCTCCCTTTTGCAGGGACTCACAAGGGTCCCAGGCAGAGGGGATCTGCTGGCTTCCTTCTCCCCGGGACCACTCGGTCCCGGTTAGAAGGGCTCCCTTCTGCCAGGGACCTGATCAGTCCCAACCAGAAGGGAGCCAAGCGGTCCAGGGCAGAAGGGGGCTCCACGCTCCCTTCTCCCCCGGACCGCTCCGGGGCTTGCTGCCTCGGGAAGACCCAGCCCTGTGTGGGGCTGGCTCTCCCTGGACCTAACTAGTTGACTTAGAGAGTCTAGTATAGACTTCCTAAATCGAGTTAGTAAGACCCATGTTAAGTCAATTTAGGATAGCTGTGTGGACTCTCCAAGTGGACTTCATAAGGTTGACTTAAAGTCAACTTATTAAAGTCAACTTATTTAAGTCGACCTAAATCCCTAAGTGTAGACATAGCCTAAAAGTGCCACAGGACTCCTTGTTTGTTTTGCTGAAATAGACTAACATGGCTATCCCTCTGAAAATTATGACATAAGATTATATGAACACACACACACACACACACACACACACACACACACACACACACACACACATGGAACCAACATCAATCAGAGATAACAGGCTTTTGGAGTTATAGGCCTTGCTTCAGTAAAACACTTAAGAGTGCTCTTAATTTTAAATAGATGGTAAAGTCCCACTGAAGTTATTAGAACTGAAATCCATATATAAAGTTAAGTATCTGTCTTTTGGAAGAAAGATGGGATTAGTCGTATGTTAAGGATTAAGCATGTTCTTAAGTGCTCTGGTGAATTGGGGCCATATCAAATTAATGCTATCTGCATTTTGCACTTCTGTGGTTAAGATACAACATAGTCTTCTCCTATCCCATTTGCTAGATATCTAATAATGTTACAGTGTTGTAGGATAATATTTTTACTTCAGATCTTGCTGAATTTATTGCCAAATTTTGAGACTTAGCATCTATTAAAACCATGTATTATGCATTTCATACAACCTCTTCTCCCAAATATAGTTTACTAACAAGTAATATATTGTAATGAGCTTCTTCTCAATTTGGAAACACTTTTTCCTATCTGGCTGCTGATTCAACATCTTAAGAAATTTTCTGCTAAATATCCTCATATTCTTTGAAATTTAATACAAAGATGACTTTTCAAAAGCTCATTCTTTTGCCTTTTATGCAACATAGCAATATAACATCAGGGAACCATCGTTTACTGTTTCACAAAATTACAGAAAGATGCAAACCATGGCACATCTGAAGAAATCCTGCATGGTCAGTATACTGTAGTATTTCTGTTTTAGATTTGATTTTTAATTACTATTGATGTGGAGATTTGCAGAGCAATGCAGTTTTTTGCTTCTTTCACAAGAAATATGTGTTTGAATGATGATCATGTAAGGCTAGATTTTTAACCTTGCTTATTCTAGCACAGGAAACTTGCATATTGATTTAGAGTCTGATTTTGTTCGATTGACATCAATGAGAGGTTTGCCTTGACTTCTGAGGAAGAAGAATTGTGTCCTTAGCTTGAGAAGTATTTTACTTCTCAGTGAACATTTTGGGAGCAATTTTTCATTACCACTTTAGAGTCACATGCAGCTGAATTGAAAACAAATCCCTAGGTTGTTCTTGGTCAGAGTTGGAAGGAAAAGAAAAAGAAAGAACCTTTTGGCCTTTCTAACAAATGTAATAAACCAAATGTATATTGGTATGGAAAATCTTAGAAACTTTACTTATGGTGAGCATTGTTCAGTATGGAATCAGTCCCACAAGGTGTTGAGCAACCTCAACTCATAGTGAAGTCAATGAGAGTTAAGGGAGCTCTATTCTATTCTATTCTATTCTATTCTATTCTATTCTATTCTATTCTATTCTATTGTTCTTATGCTGCACACATCAGAATTAGGGCCCAGTTTTATCCAACCACAAGGCTCCTCTTTTAGATCCCAATCTTTTTAGTCCTTCCACTGGCAAAACTGTTGTTGGCTTCAGTGGAACTTTATCCGGAGCAAGGTATTTAGGATCAGTCTCTAACTTTACATCTTTTCACCCTGAGCTTCATCTATACAATTATAATATTATTAGTGAACCACATCTAACTATATATAATGAATTGATGCTGCTGACAACCAGAGAAGAGTTTGCTTTAGTTTGATAGTCTATGGAAAGCTTGACAATGGTTGCTAGCGTGTGCAGAGAACTCCATATGATTCTGATCAATATTGTCTCATTGTTTCTTTGCACTCCCCATCTGTCTATATCCATCTGTTGTCTCTTATCTTATACTTAGATTATAAGACAGAGAGCATCTTTTTGTTATGTGTTTGATGGGGTCCTGGTCCATGACTAGAGCCTCTACATACTCCAATTTCACAAATACAATAATAAAACAATAATAATATGTGGACTAGCTACTACTTTGTTAATTAATGGACTCAGGTTCACGTATTCAGCTAAGTTGAGGCCTGATGTCCAGTGGCACAGCTTGCATTCATACAATTTGCACCTGCATTTTTGTGCCCTCAGATTATATTGATCACTTGAGTTCTCTCACTTCCTGGCTTGCAAAGTTCATTCAGGTAATTAGAGCTGTAAGTGCACCAGCAAACATGGAGGCCACCCAGCTGTAAACATTCACTGCATGCTGGAATATATTTGCTTGAAGTGTTCCTTGAACACCTCTAAATAAGTCAGTAGAAATTAAATACATTCTGAGTGGATAATTCGTTAACAGAAATGAGCTAAATTTGCTATTAATAATTTGCCCAGCTATAGTAAGATTTAAATTCCTTGCCCTGCACAGTGGAAAGCTGGTTGAATTGAAAGTATATCTGTTTTTATAAGGCTCCTGGGTCCAGACATCTTTTCTGTTTATAGATAAAAACCAAAAGATGTCTCAATGGCACCTTGGTTCTTTGTCCAAGTTTCTTTGGTCAGCCAGCTCCAGTTCTTCCTCTGAATCCTGGTTCCTCATCACATCTGTCTTCCCCTGACTCTTTTTCTTTCTCCCACTCCAGTGCTCCTCCTTTTCCAATCCCTTTGCCCAGCCAGTCCCACTATCCTATCTTATCTCAGTTTTCATCTATACATTATTCCTTGGTTCCCAATCCTTGGCTACGTCTACACTGGCAAGTTAGTTTGAATTAAGGAAGCTTAATTCGAACTAACTAAAGCCATGGCTACACTAGGCTTTAATTAGTTTGAATTAAGGGCTTCCTTAATTCGAACTAATAACTTCGAATAGGGTATTAGAAGTAAGGGATAATTCGAACTAACTAATTCGAATTAACCAATGTGGCCATGTTAGTTCGAACTCATTTCTTAGTTCTAACTAACTGGCCCATTGAAATCAATGGAGATTGCTAATTTGAACTAAGCAAATGCCATGAATGGCACTTGCTTAGTTCAAACTAATTTTTTCTAGTTCGAATTAAGCTAATTTGAATTTACTAAAATTAGTTCAAATTTGTTAGTTTGAACGAACTAATTTGAACTAATTTTAGTAAGTGTAGACATAGCCCTAGTGTCTTTGCTCAACCAATCCCAATTCCTTGCCCCAGGACTCAGTTCTAGTTTCTCTTTCTCCACTCATGCCAATCTCTAATACCAGTATCACCTTCCAATGCTCCTTGTCTTATTCTGCTCTCCTGTCCTCTCAATCCCACAGGTCTGGCTTTTATCACCTCTATATTTAAATCAGGTAGCTTCCTCTTCCACAATGTCCGATCACTAGTAGTGGGGTCCTTTGAAAGCACAGGAGAAACAGGGGTCATCCCTGCTCTCACCACCCCAACCATGGCAGTGAGCAGCTGTTACTGGGAAAGTCTGGCTTTGCTCCTTCATCTCTGGGCTGGAGGGAGCAAGCTAAGTTACTGTGTGGGGATGGTAATTAGCAATAGGCTCTCAGAGGGCCGGAAGCATGGTCAGCGTGCACAGAATTTTTGGAGATTTTAGCTGCCAGAATCTAAGATGTCTCTAAGGAGCATGTGCAATCTGATATTTTTGAAAGGTTTGTAATTGGGCCAGTCTTGATCAGATTTTTAAAGGAAAAGCCAGGGCACTTTCTCCCAAGGATGGCCATGCCCCTGCCAAATTTCAAGTCCTTGCTCTAGAATGAGGGTGTAGTACAGCGTTCCTAAGAAAAGGTCACCAGTAATTTTTTAAAATATTGCAAAACAACGTATTTTGTGATTGCCTTAATCGTTGTAAAAAAATAATCACAAAATACATTGTTTTGCAATATTTAAAAGAATTACTGGTGATCTTTTCTTAGGAACGCTGTACTTCACCCTTGCCTTACAGCAAAAATTTAAAAAGCTATTTTGGCTGAAATTTTCCCCAAACATTCAGCCTAAGGTAGACATCAAGCATGGAAAACTGCAGCACAAAAGTTTGGCAAAGTGATAAGCAACAGAAAGCAAGGTCTTAAGATGAGAAGTGTTAGACAACTTTAATAATATGTGGGGATACTAGATTCACCCATAGATACACACCTCCTCCTGAGTATTCATTTGGTGACAATCTATAAAATGGCATTATTTTATAAACATCCCCATTCGTTATTATCATGGAAAACACACAGCTGCTAAATAAAATATGAGAAAAATGCACACTCTCTAATATTTATATTGATGTGATTATTAATAATGTGATTATAACAGTACCTGATATGTGGTAGTTACTTACAGGGAGAATGGTCCCTGCCTGGAGGAGTTCACAATCAAAGGATAGAGAAAGCTGACAATATTTAGGGGTGGGAAACAATAATAATGAACAGTATAAAATATGAACCTGTACAATTTGGTATAGGTATCATGAAAGAAGTAGGATTTTAAGATCTTAAAAGTGGATTGAGTATCAGTGTTATTGATCAACTATTTTCTAAATGTACATGACATGATCTTTGGAACAGAGGGATTATGACATTGCTGATGCAGGTAAATATTATATGGTCTTTCATTTATCTCTCTCTCACACTTATAAGACCACATATTTTTAAATAGCCCAAATGATTTGGTCTGTTATGAATAGCTGCAAATGTAATTAGTGATCAGTTTGTACATAGGAAGTTAAAAAACATAAGAAACAAAATCTATTCTCATTGTTTCTTATCTGACCATTTTAGACTATGGGGATTTTTCTTCATCTGGAGAATGAAAATTGATCACTAGCATCACCAGATGAGGAAGAAATACACTGGAAGCATGATGGAGAAAAGTCTTGATTCACTTCAGTCTTGTACTACATTTGACCTTGGGAAAGCTTAGTTATGCCTTGGGGGCAGGGGGGGAAGGGGGGAAGGGTAAGGAATGTTCAGTTTTCTTGCAGTATCATCTTTCACCTTTATGTGGATTTAAAATGTAAATAAAATTGCCTTCTGTAAATGGTATACATGAAGGTTCTATTCATATGCTCCACCAGAATTGAGAATGCCATTTGACCCATCATTGGTTCAATAGATAATAATGCATTCTATCAGTTTCTAGTAATCGACTTTTAAAACATTTTATGGGGCAATATTTTTATGCTCAGTCTCCAGTTTTGAAAATAAGAAATAAACGTTTAAGCACTTCATTGTAGATTTATTTATAGAATGAGTAGAGAATGCATATCAACCATTGAACTTTTTTAAATGTCAGGCCTTCCTGGATTACATTCTTAGCTGAAAAAATGGCTATCCTGAGTATTAGCAGAGGCAGGAGAAACCACTCAAAAAGATTTTAAGGATTCTCACCGAGTTTTCTTTTTAACTTCAGTGTACTTATCACTCTTAATTCCTTCATGAATCTTCTTTGCAGAATATTGGGCTTATTTAGTATTACTCTAAAATTCAGTACAAGCAATGACAGTGTACTCATTTCTACAGAGAGTATGGATCGGTTGGTTAAGAGCAATGTGAATTCAGATTACATGGTATACATAGGAATATGTGGAAGTTTTATTTGCCCCAACACAGTCTATGTAACCTGATGTTACTTCTTTGGCTACCTAGATAGCTCGTGACCCAGGACCTCAGCTGGTGTAAATCAGCATAGTTCCATTAACGTTATCAGAACTGAAGATAGGGTTCTATGTAGACATGCATACCTTTTACTGTTTCTTCTTTATACACTTTTCACTGTTGTTTTTAAGGTCTGTCAATTGTCTTGCTTCGAGACATAAGCCAATCACTAACCGAAGGAGCAGGAAGAAAATTTCCCTTATAGACAGTTTATTCTATAATTGTCTATAACAAAGAAGATTCTTAAAAGCACCAAAATGATTTAGAAGCACAAGTCCTGTTAAATTGTGCCCCTACATATCTCGGATGCTTTTGAAAAATCTTCCCTGCAGGGTTTCTTGGATCTTCTGCTGAAGCATCTGGTACTGCGCCACAGACAGAGCCAGAATACCACATTAGATGGATGATTGAATTGATTTGATTTTTCCTGTGTTTCCACATAAAAGGCCATACTCTGGATACTCACATACATAGACAAAGATACTCGCACCCTTTAAGAATCCAAGTAACTGTTGGATAAATTTGAACAATATTGTGCTGTATTAGCTGTGCTATGGCACTGTAATTTGGATGGAAACCATCTAATGCTAACACCTGACTAAAAATCCATGGGTCCATAACAAGAGTCTACCTTGCAATATTTCTCTAAGGCACTACAGACGAAATCCTTAGGCACATTATATATCTGCAGAAGGGTTTAAAAATCTGTATATCTTCTGTACTGGAGACAGAAAAGAGTGGTGACTCCACATTTCCTCCATAAAATGAAAGGAACTTCTATAGAATGTTGAAATGTGAGGTTTGCCATGGTGAGGGTATACAGATATGTAAATCCAGGTGGCCACAAACTCACAGGTTGGATATCAGTGAACGATGTTTCTTACATTATTCCATACATTGCAGCAGGCCATCTATGTGGGTGCTCCAGGTTGGAATGTGCATTCCATCTGCCTCAACTGCCTCCTAGTTCCCTTTGGCAAATATTTGTTCTTGGTCTTTGGTTGTGGGCTCAGCATTTGGTCCAGTGGGTTTAAGAGGGACATGGGGGCATATATATTTATGGAAAGTGGAATTTGTTTGTAATATTCACTGTAAATATATGCTTGAAGAAAAGAATGGGGAAGGAGCCACATGACCTGGTGTTAAAAGAAATCCCATTTGTACTTATTAACCCAGACAGATTATTTTAGAGTGAATATTTTGAGAAGCCATATGTTTAAAATTAGACTCCAAGAATTTTATCAAGGTCAGTGAGATCTAAAGATAGGTGTTGAATAAGAATAGGTGCTAGGGCACGATTTATTTATTTATTTACAATTGCTATATGATTTGGAGGATTATCTATGCATAACTTGTTTTTTCTCTTGTGACATGTGCATAAGAAAGCTCCGTAACCTATTTTAAATATATATTACAAAAAATATTTGAATAAGGATAGCAAAATATACTAGCTGATTATATGAATACTTTCTGTGCAGAGACAGTCTGATCCAAAGCTCATCAATGAAATCTTTCTATTAACTTCAATAAGGTTTGTATCCAGTCTAAAGTGTCTTCATCCAAAGATTTCAAACCTCTTCACAAAAGTGGATAAATATTATTATTCTGTCTTACAAGGCACAAAGACATGATGTAAATTTTCAAAAGGATCCCTTAATTTTGGGTACCCAACTCCAAATATCTGTATCACTTGTCTAAGTGACTGGTTCCAAGTTGTTTTGTGAGCTGATGGCAGAGCTGTAAATAAGTCTGTTCTCCTGACTGTCTGTCTTGTGCTCTAACGACTACACTGCAGCCTATAAAGACAGGCTTTATATCAAAGCTCTGATGTCCAATGTGAGGCAGGCAGCTGTCCTAACTGCCTGAAACAGGGACATTCACATACAAATAGTAATATTCTATTTAATGAGAAAATTTATGATGGTTCTCCACATTTAGTCTTTAACTGAAGCTGCAGAGTCCACCAGAGACTAGAACAGTGGGGGAGTGAAGGACAGAAATACCAGGAAAAATATATAGATTTTTCACTAATGATTTTTAAAAATTGACTTTACTTTCTGTTCATTATTTCATTTTGGATCAATTTTTTTCTGTACTATTATGTGTTTTTGCAACTCCTTTATAATCAGACTCTCTTAGTTCACATTATGCTTTGAGCCAAAGAGCAGAGTGGCGTGACAATGAAAGGAGCTGAACAGAAAGCCAAACCAAACCAGACTCCCAAACGATCTCTTTGAAAAGTATTCATCGTTCATCACTATTAATAAAGACTTCACAGAATGGTGACAAACATCATTCCTCTTGGGCACAGCCAGTTCATAAACTTCAGACATCCCTAGATTCTGCTTTATCTGACCTTGCCTGCATAGTTACAGACCTTCCCAGAAATCTTTAGACTTTACTCAACCACTTCAACCTTTCACCCTCCACCCAGATAATGGCTTATGTACCAAAGTAGGGTAATTAGTTTGGTAATTATCACTGTGCTGATGTAAACCAATCCAGTCTGGGATTTACTGTTAATAAATTGTTCATAGGTTTCAGAGAGGATTCATTCAGAAAATTTTTTACTGAGATGGAAACCACCAGCTAACACTTAATCAGTCCAGCAAAGGCATTTAAGCACATGCTTAACTTTAAGTACGCAACTAGTTCCAGTGCTTTCAATGAAGCTATTCGCAAATTTAAAGCTGCAAGATCCTCAAGTAAAAATGCTGCAAGATCCTCAAGTAAAGAGTTTGTGTATCCTTAAAATGGATTCTCCTAATGATCTAGGATTAAATAGAATTTGCAGCTCCTGTGCAAATACTTCCTCCTGGAATTTACAATCTAACAAGTCTCTAAGGGTAAGGTAGTGCCCTTTTCTGTATTATAACACAAAAACTAAATAAAAGAGAAGTACCACATTCACAGGCAGAATACATTTCCTGCAGCCTGAACAGTGTGTGATGTACTTAGATGGGGATTTAGAATAGAAAATAGCCTCAACTAAAGGTAACTGTTAATTATTTTCTATTTTTGTATTATGTCTTGGTGATGCAACCCACTGTATTCACATGTGATAGATTAAGAATGTCAGTACTTTTGATTAGACAGTAGATGAAATTCACTCCTTTGTAGAGGCCTAACACAAGGCTTATATACCCTGATCAGAGCAAACCTTAAGCAGGACATACATGGTGAATAGGTTTCATGTTGGCCCTGTGTACATTGTTGGATTTCACTCAGAGTTATTTTCACTCTGGATATTGGGAGACATATTCAGCTGCATTGGCTTCCATAGAGTGGCTCTGCACCTGGAGTTGGCATTAAGACTATTGTCAAATATTAGTAGCGTAGCAACAAGTGTCCAGTTGTGGCAAACTGAGGAATACAATGATTGTTGCATTGCCCAGTTGCTTTTGGGACATGTTTATGTTTAGATGTGGGCTTTGTATTTGACCTGTGAAGCCAAACTCTTTTACAGGAACTTGGCACTCTTGTTCAGAATTGACTTTTGGATCATGGACCTCCCATAAAATTTTGCATATATATTATAAATGAGAAAACAACCAACCAGTTCCATCCCACCCCCGCCCATTTGTTTCTTATATAATTGCTTCTTTGAGCAGTTCCTATATTTTAAAAGTTCATTTTCCTTAAAATTTGAAAGGGCCCAGCCCTACTCTTAATGTGGTCAGAGGGAGTTTTGCCATCAACTTCACTGAGAACCAGAGGCGGCTTTTGGGGTAGGTGAAGCAGGCGGCTGCCTACAGCCCCAAGGAGTGAGAGGCCCCTTCACCTACCCCAGAAGTCGCATCTGCCTCCTGTCCTGTGCTGCGGAACACATGGCGGGCAGTGGGGGCCAGCGGCAGGGGGAGGAGGGGCAGGGTAGGGGTATCCCTGTGGGAGGACGGGGCCCAGGGCCAATCAGCATGGGGGGAGGCAGGGCGGGCTGGCCGAGAGTCCGGGCTCCACACTTCCGCCCCACACCTGGGCTGGCTGCTCCACCCTCAGGCCCAGCTCTGCTCTCTGCACTTCCGCCCCTTGCCTTCGCTGCTGAAGACAGCAGGGGGCCCCACGGCAGCCAGGGGGAAGCCTACTCTCCCTCTTTAGGGATGGCAGTGGGGGAATTGGGAGCCCTGGCAGGGCAGCAGGGCTGGTTTTGGGGCGCCCAGGAGGGTGCCACACTGCTGAGGGAGATGGCCACAGGGAGCCATGGTGGCGGCCGGGGCTGGCACCAGGGAGCCCTATGGGGGCCCCGCAATGGGCCTTCACCTAGGGCCCCAGATAGGCTAAGGCTGCCTCTGCTGAGAACAGGATTGGGCAGCGAAGCATGTTAGGAAAGGGGGTGAAAATTTTGCATCTCTCTGAACTATTTTTCTCCCTGTAATTTAAAAAGTAAATGAATGTGAAGATCAGAACTACAAAAGAGTTAACATACTGGCCTAGGGTAAAGCTTTATCTGCCTACCAAGCTGTCATGGCTCATAATAAGGAGAAGCTTCTCTTCTTATGCAAACAGTTTTAGCAATTTCGGAAGTATTTGTAGACCACGCTATGCAGGAAAGCTGGTATTGCCAAGGGAGAATCTTAATTTCAGTCAAATGCAAGGCCTACAATGCTAACATTCATAAGCAGTCTATGAATAGGAATCAGCAGGAAATTACCTACTTCTTATCAACAAGTTACTATTTGCTGTGTCTGTACAAAGGTTTGAGAAGAGTATTTAGTATCTTTAGTATAGAAATTGCAAGTTATTTCCTATATGAAGTGCATTTGTTATGTTACAGCACTGAAATATCACGTCATTTGCAAATAGAGAACACAAAGACTATTCAGCCTTATAGTACTGCATAACATATATAACAAAAGCAATGGACACTCACATCCTTTCAGATGCAGATAGAAGACTCAATTGTGCTCAGCCCTATACAGGTGCATAAGGGGATGGCGTATGGGAGGTTGGAGAAAACAGAAGGGCTATGTCTACACTAGCAATTTAGGTCGACTTAAGGATGCTTAAGTCAACCTAAATTACTCCATGTCCACACTGGACTTTCATTAGGTCGACTTAAGAAATTCCTTAAGTTGACTTAATGAAAGCTTAAGTCGACTCAATAACTTCCCCTCTTTAGGTCGACTTAAACCTTAAATTGACTCCTTAAGTCGACTTAAGGCCAGTGTGGACATGGAGTAGCCCTCAAGTCGACTTTATTAAATCCACTTAATGCTAGTGTGGACATGTTAAGTCGACTTAAAAAGGTTGACTTAAAGTGGTGTCACTTTGTTAAGTCGACTTAATAAGGTTGACTTTAAGTTGACTTTAAAAAGTCATTTTAACTTTTCCTAGTGTAGACATAGCCTAGGAGTCTTTTAACCATCTAAACAGGAGTCAAATGCAGGCAAATGCTCTGTGCAAAGAAAAGATTGGGGAAGCATGGTTCTACAGCAGAGACTCTACTTTATATAGTAGAGTGCTCCTCTGGCATAAAAAGATGGTTCGGGGGTGACTTGGTTACAATTTATAAGTAGCTGTGTGGAGATGAAATATTTAATAAGGGGCTCTTGAACCTTTCAGAGAAAGATATAAAATGATCTAATGGCTGGAGGATGAAGCTAGACAAATTCAGACTGGAAATAAAGTGTGCATTTTTGGAGAGTGAGGGTAACTATCCATTGGAACAATTTACCAAGGTTCCAAGTGGATTCTTCTTCACTGACAATTGTAAAATGAAGAGTCAATGTTTTTCTAAAAGATGTGTTCTAGGAATTATTTGAGGGAAGTTCTCTGGAGGAGGTCAGACTAGGCAATCCCAACTACTGGCCTTGGAAGCTACGAGATGGTGTAGCTGACTCGTGCCAGCCCCACACTCAACTACCACATAAGGTGCATAAGAGGAAGGGGGTGGGGGGCAGAACTCTGCTACAACTACCCTTCCACAGGCAGCATTCTTAGGGATCTTATGTTGCTAGCAGAATTTAGAACTGCTCCTCAGCTGCTCTAAGTTCTGCCAAGACCAAACAGCAGAGGATCAGAGAACCATAACCAGTTCCCAGAAAGCACCCCTCTCCTCTGCCTGAGCTCATTTTATGCAAGGTGGAGAATCTAACCCAATGTGACTATATTTGTTAGCTTGAAGGAAACTGGTGTACTATCACAGAGACATTAGCCTTTAGTTTAGAGATGACAATGTGTGGTTCAGCTGATCATAGCAGAAAATAAAATTGACAAGCTTAAAATCAACTTTTTTTCTGAGGCAAACTTGAATTTGTCTCTCAGTTAGTTAGTCTGTGCTGTGCCTAACCTGAGGAATGTGACAATGTTTAGACTCAATCTTTAACTATTTTCTTTACTGTTAAATTCTGCTTCCTTTTTTTAAAAATAAAAAAATCTATTGCTGGCTTGACTGCAAAGGAGACTGAAGCCCAATTTTATCCAGTGATGGATGGGTTAAAAGCTATTTATCATATTATCAGTCTCCTTA
Source organism: Pelusios castaneus (assembly GCA_007922175.1). Taxonomy (NCBI): domain Eukaryota; kingdom Metazoa; phylum Chordata; order Testudines; family Pelomedusidae; genus Pelusios; species Pelusios castaneus. The sequence continues at coordinate 362,153 of ML685787.1, forward strand.
ACCACCAAGTTATATGTTGCTCTGCTTAGCATTTACATTCTCAATGGTTTTCTAAAACCGCCATGGGAATTTGAAATGCTACAAAGTTACATAAGAAATCTATGAGACATTTTCTTATTGCTCAGCAACTTGACTGTAATGGAGGTTCCAAATTCTTTAAGGCAATGGGTATTTTCAATGGGTAAAAATACTTCTTATAACTTCCCAGTTTTTTCCATATCAGAAACAATCTATTTTGACATATTTGTATTTTCTAGTTCATGGGTTAGATTAACTACATTATTTGTCAGGTTTACGATTCAATAAATTAAATTATAATATATATAGAGATAGAGCTATATCTATATAGATGGACATATCTATATCTATATCAGTGGTTCTCAACCTATTCACCATTGTGTGCCGCATATACAGCTCTCTATGGGTGCGTCTACACTGACAAATTAAGTCGACTTAAGGAGACTTAAATTAACTTAAACTACTCCACGTCCACACTGGGCTTTCCTTAAGTCGACATAAGTGTTAAGTCAACCTAAATCGAGGTATTATTAAGTCGACTTAACTTTTCCTTAAGTCGACTTAAGGAAATGCTTAAGATGACCTTATTAGGTCGACTTAAACCAGTGTGGACGGGAATTAGTGCCTAAATCCACTTTATTAAGTCGACTTAAAGTGTTAAGTTGACTTAATAAAGTCGAAAAGGGGCTATGTCTATACTAGAAAAGTTAAATCGACTTTTGTTAATTTGACTTAATAAGGTCGACTTTAAGTCGACTTGAAGTTGATCTTATTAAGTCCTAGTGTAGACATAGCCTATATGTTATGTGGGCCACAGCCATACACTATATATGCTACCTGTATGGCCTTGAGGGTATCAAATGGGCCTCAGAATTGTTCTGATTGGGCCTCAAGCAGCCTGCAGGCTCCAGGTTGAGAACTACTAATCTATGTAGATATAGATGTGTAGATTGCTTAGTAATACTCCTATAGTGAAAATAGGCTCGATGCTCCACTGCTTTGCACTTACTTACACCTATACAAAATGAGTAGAAAATGGTGCAAAAACTACCAAACCAGAATGATAGTGTTCTACACCTACTTTGAACAAGTATCTGTGACTAGATAAAGTACAAGGGTGTGTTGCATTAAGCCCAATGTCCTCTCTCATTTTTACAGTTGCAGAACTGCTGACCATTGTGTCCAAGCCTTTCACAATTGGAAACTAAAGTTAGGCTCTTCCATCCATTTACAATTTTCAGAATAGCTGAGAACCCACCAACCCCCATTATCAGCAACAAATACCCAGGGGATGCAGTGATTTTTTTTTTAAGAAGACTGTTTAGTCAGGTGTCTTTGAAAATCAAGTGCCAAAACAGGTTCTTAGGAGCCTAGCTTTCAGCTCCTATTTTTTTTTTAAATGGCCTACTTCTTTTTCATGATGTGGGATTAATTACTTAAGTCATATGATATTGTTCCAGCTGCCTGGTTGGTTGACTGACACTGTTTGAATGAAACAATAACAAATAAAGAACAACTAATAAAGCTCCAGCGACTTACTTTGTCTGCATGGGGGTATGGTATTTCTATAAGGAATAGCTATTCCCCAAAGAGTTGTATGAATCAAAATCCATTTGAGAAAATATTTGCAAAGAGTAGGGAATGCAAACATAGATGAACAGCAATTCTGAATTAGAATGAAGTTTGGTGAACATGGTTTAAGCAGTATTCATAGCATTTACAAATATATGTGTTAGTCCGGTGGCACAGCTGTTTGCTCCATTCTTTGTTTTATTGTCTTCTCTCAACTGAAAGAAATGTAGAGTTTGCTAACAGCATGAAGTTTTTATGAGGACTCAATCCCAAAATGTGCTGAATGCCTGCAATCTCTCTTGAAAACAATGGTCTCAGTTTCCGCTATTGGTCATTAGTGAAGAGTTACACCAAATGAGATCAGAAATAGGCCCAATGATTTCACTGGAAGTTGAGAGTGTTCAGCACCTTGCAGGATGAGGTCCCTGAGCCTGATATAAAACTTTTGATCATCACGGGTGCAACAAGTAAAGTGGAGAAGATAGATCTTCCTTTTATATGTATTTTTTGTTAGTGAAAAGATATGAGAAAAGAATGATTGATTTTCATCATGGGTACAATTTCCATGTTTTCACAAATTAAAGTAAAACACCATGAAAACTATTGCAGATGTGACAAACCTATTTACATTCTATTAATTTAACTCTGTTAAGGATGAATCACAAATCTTAGGTAATAAAACAAAATTAATTAGATGGCTCAATAGCGTAACTACTGCTTGATCAACAGTGACAACAAATCGTAGTGCCAGAATCTTCACGCGGTGTTTGAAAGTGGTGTCTTAAACTCAGGGCTGAAGCCAGCCTTTTCCTGTTGGGAGGTTTCAGAGAGGGAAGAAGAACAGTATTGCCTGCAGGAAATGCCCTTCAAAGTCAGACTGTTAGCATAGGGCAAGGTGGCTCAGGGCAGCCATGGGTGGGTTGTGAACATGCAGTCAGATACACTTTGGTACTGCCCTAGAAAGAAATAGTGTGCATCTGTTGGCTTGCATATGTTGCACATGACAACACATATTGCTGGGCGTGTGGTCATGTCCTCCAGTTGATCACACTCTTTGGGTCTGAGAGACATTAATGGACACTATCGGACGGCCCTTCTTTTACTGCTCCCAGTCCCTTGCAGGACTTTGTGTTATCTTGACTGCTAGGTGAGTAGCCCTGCTGAGGCAGAATGGTCCAGCTGTGTTTGGATTTGAAACACTCTTACTTTACATATGTTAATACACCCATATGTAGTGTGTTTTTTTAATATTCCTAAGCAACTGATGCCAGAGACCATGGTCCTCTTCTAAAGCCGTGGCTGAGGAATATACAGACCATTCAGGAGTGGGTAGAGGTAGATTAAAATCACCCTTATGCTCCCACAATCCTGGGAGGCTCTGATTTGGGCTGGTCCTCTGGAACAAGGTCCCAAGGAACCATTACCATCTTTGAGGTGAAGGATGCTCTGGGTGTGACCCCTACTTTGCTGCAAGGGTGAGTGAAAAGATAACATAGGAGCCATTACCCCGCTCTGTGCTAGAGGTGGTTCCCATCTCACTGGACAGCCGTGCTGGTGTTAAGCATGCAATCCATTGCTGAGTGAGTGAAAGTGGTTCAGGTACAGATGAGGATGGGATACTTGGCACACCTGATTGCCTTTCAGAATTAAACAAGGGAAAAAGAGGACTTAGATCACATCGCAAACACAAGGCAAGAGGTTTTCTATCTGGTCATATTAATGTCAGACTGGTTTTCATTAAGCCAAGTTGTTCCTATATGACAGTGAAAATCATTATAAATAAATAATTGAGCATTAAATGGCTCAGTGTGTGTTCAAGAGGAGGAGCACTTGTCTTTTAATTTCAGAATGTTTTAAACCTACATTCAGTGGTTTTGCCCTGTGATGATATAAACCGTACAGCGCTTTATGATACAGACTTTTCTACAGTCGCTTGTTCTCTACTCAGGAGATCTTGGAGAATTAATTACACAAGGAAGGCTTGTCATGCATGAAGGCCTCCTTTTGGGTTATGGTTCAGCTCATCAGCAGAGCAAGGTGGGAAAGCTTTTACTGGGGCTGTCTGCACTGCTGTTGACATGTAATTAGATGGCATCTAATTTTCCATATCATGGTACTAGCCCAGCAAATTTCAGAAGTTTGTACTTTAGCTGAGAGTATAGGTAAAACACTGCAAAGCAGGAGAGACTGTACAATACCAGTTCCAGCGCCTAGCAATGGCATCGATTTCCAGGCCAATGCTGTTCCCTCTTGTGACAGACATAAAAAGAAAACATTTCAGCCCTGTAAATAATTAACATCACAATGTGTTTTATAATTTCCCCAGTGTCGGTGTCATTGGGCATTTGATCATTGAACTTCAGTTTTTCTGGGGATTACTAAGCCTTGCACGTAGATGTAACAAATATAATATACAAGCAAAAGTCCTTAGTGTGATCTCAGCTTTCAATGTCTGGATTGATGACCAAATTCTCCCCAGTGCCGACTAAAGCCTTTGACTAAGTAGAAAAGTAAGCTATTCTTAAAAAGTGGGCGATTCTTAAGCGAATTTTTTTTTGCTTCATTAAGGCAGCAAAAAATGGTACCATTCACTGCAAGTCTCAGAAAACATGGCTGGACTGAGATTTTGCAGAGCTCTGTGAAAATTCAGATGTGTGGGCTCCAGGGAGATTGCCAGAAGATGCACAGGTGTTTTCATTTTGTTAGGTAAGGAAGTTGCATCAAGGGAATGGGTACAAGTACACCCAACCCTGAGACCATACAGTGAAATGTATGAAGATTTAAGCTCTGATCCTGCAAACCTTCACAGACATATGAGGACATGTAAGCATGTGTTTAAGTATTTGCAGGATCAGGGCTAGAACAATAGACATATGGGCATATGTATTTGTGTATGTGCAGTCACCCCTGTCCACACTATTAATAATGATTGGTATGAGTTTCCCATAAAGTAGAAATAAAATAAAGGAAAATGGTGTTTCTGCAGCTTTTTTGTTTTTCTTACTTTTCCCTTCCTCTTTCTTCATCCCTTGTTCTTTTATATCCTGATTCATATTTCCCACAGTCTTTATCAGCATCCGTGTTTCTTGTCTCTTAATTTTTCTCATTTCATGCATTTAAAATGTCATCTTCTCCCTTTAAAAACTTTTTCAAGACATTTCTCCTTTCCTAATTCTCTCTTTTGCCCCCATTTTTCTCTTTGGTGTTTCTTTTTTCCTCTTATCTGATGTTACGGTTTACACCTTTGTTTATTCACTCTGACTTTCTCCTGTTCTCTTTATTGAACTTCTCTTTTGCTTGGTCTAACCCCTACCAATTCATTTTTTTCATTTTCTCTGCCAATTTGATCCTTTCTATTTAATTTCTTTACTCACCACTTTGTGCACTCTGGCTTTTATTCTCCACTCTGTGGATACTGCCTTCTTCAGCCAGACCAGCCAAACAAGAAAGAACAAAAATAGTCTCCTTGAGAAAGCACACTGTGTGTAGTCCTCTGTAACATGCTCTCCCAACTCTGCTTTCCAAAAAGCAGATGGAGCTGCATATAACAGACTCCGATAAACTTAAAGGTGCAGTACACAAAAACCAAATGGTAGGAGTTCTATAGCTATGTGCTCCATTAAGCAGAGTCCTGGAATCTGCATTCTGGCTAGGGGAGCAGGAGTTAGCAGTCATCCAACATTATAATACCCAGGATAGCAGCTGTATTCCATGACATGAAACTGTGTTGTAGAAGTCTGGATGGCTTTGAACTACTGAACATGGTCAAACCCCAGATTTGGCCCTAAATATGGGAGAGCGTCAAAGGCACCAAATTGGAGGGAATGGGATTCTATATTAATGCGGCTCTCAAGACAAGGAAGGGGCAGTTAAAATGACTTTCGCAAGATCATTATTAGTATAACAGTGGTGCCCAAAGGCTGTGACTAAGATCCTTGAGCTAGGCACTATACAAATACCTGATCAAAACTGAATTAAGCTAAAGCAAGTTAAGAGTGTGCATACATCAGCTTACTCTGGTTTAACTGAATCAGTTTAAAAACACATCGTTAGTTAAACTGGTGCAAGTGTGTGTGTAGACACGGCAAATATAGGTTGGTGAAGCAGAGACAGAGAGTGGTGAAATGATGTGCCCAAAAATCACACAGCAAGTCAGTGGTGAAGCCTGGAGTAGCACATTAGTCTACAGATTTCCAGGCAAGCGCCCTATCCACTAGATCATATTACAAAGATGGAAAGCCACCATCAACTAAATGAGATATCTGTAAATGCCAGGGAAAGATCACAGCTGCTAATATTCTGAGTTTATAGATTTTTGTACAAAAATGACTATTCAAGCCTTATGGAAGGATGAATTACAATCTGTCCTTGTTTATAATCAGGTTTTAGCATTGAATCACACTTTTTTTTTGGTGACTAATCAGAAGTTTCTTGACAGCTCCTAAAACCAATGCTATTTACTGCACTTTGTATAAATATCTATAATTTGTGTGTAGCCTCTACCTTAGGGCGTGGCTCAAACCTTGTCCCTGCTGCTTGCTAATTGGAATGGCTTCCCTCCCTCTTTTCACACTGGGTTATTTAGTTTGGCATCTGGTGCTGCCATCCAAGGTTACTCATCTCCGTTTCCTGGGGAAAGTAACCAGTTTTACTATTTTATTCACAAGGAATATTCCCAAATATACAATCAGCACAATACATTCATTCAAACCCCAACCAAAGAAATACCACACTAAAAAAGAACAATATAAAACAGGGTACTTTACTGGGGATGGGAACAAAGATTCTAGGACAGGAAAGGCTTAAGAGTAAATAAAACATCAACAATATAACAAATTTCCTACCTCTTTTCATTTCCTCTTCTAAACCTCCCCTCCAACCCCACTTCCTCCTTAGCACCTTTCCAGCCCATTTTCGAGAGTGACTTAGGTACTTAGGAATCTAAGTCCCATAGGCTATGTCTACATTGGCAAAGTTAAGTCGACTTTGTTAAGTCGACTTAACAAGATCAACTTAAAGTCGACCTAAAGTCGACCTTGTTAAGTCGACCTAACAGAGTGGCAATACTTTAAGTTGACTTAAGTTGACCTTGTTAAGTCAACTTAATAAGGTCGATTTAGCACTAATCCCCGTCCACACTGGCTTAAAGTCGACTTAAGAAGTAGACTTAAGGCTTAAGTCGACCTCAGAGGAGGTGTTATTAAATCGACTTAAGCTCTTATTAAGTTGATTTAAGGAAGCGCTTAAGTTGACTTAATAAAAGCCCAGTGTGGACGCGGCTTTGTTTAGGTTGACTTAAGCCTCCTTAAGTCGATCTAACTTGCCAGTGTAGATGTACCCATAGAAAGGCAATGAGACTTAGCAGCTTTAGAAAATTTGATGTAGGTTCCTAGGGTGTGTCTACATTGGCAACTTAGATTGATTTAAGGAGGCTTAAGTCGACCTAAACAAAGCTGTGTCCATACTGGGCTTTTATTAAGTCGATTTAAGCATTTCCTTAAGTCGACTTAATAAGAGCTTAAGTCGACTTAATAACACCTCCTCTGAGGTTGACTTAAGCCTTAAATCGACTTCTTAAATCAATTTAAAGCCAGCGTGGACAGGGATTAGCGCCTAAATTGACCTTATTAAATTGATTTAAAGCATTAAGTCGACTTAATAAGGTTGACAAGGAGGCTATGTGTACACTAGAAAAATTAGGTCGACTTTGTTAAGTCGACAATAAGGTTGATTTTAAGTCGACTTAAAGTCGACCTTATTAAGTCGACTTAATAAAGTCGACTTAACTTTTCTAGTGTAGACATAGCCCTAGTGACATAAGCACTTTTGAAAAATGTACCCCTTAATCTCTCTAGCTATGTCTACACTGGCAAGTTAGGTCAATTTAAGGAGGCTTAAGTCGACCTAACGTAATCCCCGTCCACACTAGGCTTTCATTAAGTCGACTTAAGGGGCTTCCTTAAGTTGACTTAATAAGAACCACGGGATATTTGAACTAACCCTCCTTATGTCGACCTAACCCTTCCTTAGGTCGACCTAAGGTCAGTGTGGCCACATAAGTCCACTTTCTTAGGTCGACCTAAGGGAAGTTACATCGACTTACTAAGTCCTGGTTAAGGGAAGCCACTTTATTAAGTCGACTTAACAAAGTCGACCTAACTTTTTGTAGTGTAGACATAGCCTCTATGTCTCAGTTCCCTATCTGTAAATTGATATACTTCCTTTCTTCCACCTCTGCCCTTCCTTTTCTGTTTAGATTGTAAGGCAAAGATAGCCTATTACTATCTTATTGTACAACATACTTTGTTCAAAGTAGACCTGATTTCAAAGGGACTACAGGTATTAATGTAATGCACATAATTTTTTTTTTTTTAAGATCTAGGGTGGTCCATTATCAAGCATAATTAATCCTCAGAGTTTTCCAAAACACCACCAAGAACCAAACATAATTACCATTGTCATTATAATAACAGAGTCCCATGGCACTTTTAAAGACTAACAGATTTATTTATCGCATGAGCTTTTGTGGGAGAAAATCCCAGTTCGTCAGACTGTTTGCCATTATGGAAATCCTGGAGCCCAGAATGTTCATGGTTTTTAAAATTGTTTCCTGGACCTGCAATATATTGGGCTTAATTTTCAGGAGGACCTTTCTATAGCCTCGCTAGAGATGCAGACCGCACTGTGCACACATGCATAGCACCCATCGTGGGACATTGTTACATTGCACACGCATTTAGCTAAAGCCTCTTGTGTGATGCACATTAGAATTTTCTCCTTGAAAGTGGGGCAATTATGCCTGTACATGTGGGTGGGTCTGAAAAAGTTCAGCCTTTTGGGATTCTTGAAGGCATACGTGTTTTAGGGGGGTGAGTTAGTAGCTGAATTTAAGACAATTGCTGAAGTCTTTTAAGATTGCAGATGATAGGATCTAGCAAAGAGTTGGAGGTGAGAGATAACCCTGTGGGGATGCAGAGGTTCAGACTGGATTTGTCAGAGGCTATGTGGCTATGTGGATGGGAGGCAGAATGGTGTTGACCTTGCCTTGATACCTTAAGGTAAAACTATTGTGTCTTGTCTCCATTAGGATTTTACAGAGAGATTGTGCACTGTGCATTGGTTTCATGCAACTGAATACACCATAAACCAATGATATACCTGAGATACATCAATGATATTTTTGTCCTCTGGACAGACAACTTAAACTCCCTCAGATTTCCACCACAACTTTAATCATCACCACCCGCCATTAAACTCTCTCTGGAACACTCCCACACAAATGTCAAATTCTTGGATACCACAATCAGCTTCAGCAATGGAACCTACAGACAACTACATACAAGAAACCCATGATCATCACACCTAACTTCATAAATCCAGTAACCACCCCAAACACACCAAAGAACTAGTTATCTACAGCCAGGCACTGAATTACTACAGAATAAGCTCTGAGGAGAAAGTCCAAGATACATGCCATAATACACTCAAAACCACCTTTACCAAAAAAGGACATTCCACCAGAGAAGTAGATTGCCTCACAGAATGGGCCATCCAAGTACCCTGATAGAACCTGCTTCAGTACCAAAATAAACCCCCCTCCAACTGCACATGACTAAATGTCACCTATCACCCCGCACTGGGACCCATAGGCTATGTCTACACTTGTAAATTTAGGTCGACTTTAGCCAAGTTCACTTAACTAAGTCAACTTTAACTTGTCTTAACATGTCTACACCTAAATTTAAAGTTGACTTTGGGGGGAACTTACAAAGTCGACCTAGAGCATCCACACTGGATGCCTAGGTCGACTTCTAAAGGCTAGGGGGACCTAGGGCAGGTCCAAGGGGGCAGAGGGGCACCCCTTGCCCAGTGCCAGGGGGCTTAGCCAGTGCCCCATTTTACATGGGTACAATGGGGCAAAGGGGGACAGGGACCCTGGCAGGGCATAGGGGCAGGGTGGGCAGGGCTCTTCCCTGTGGGGGGGCATGCCAGGCTCCCCCTGTTCCCCCCCCTTGGCAGGGAGGGCAGTGATGGAGTCCTGGAGTAGCCCTAAATCGACTTAGGGCTACTCCAGGTCTACACTGGCTTAAGTCGACTTGAAAAAGTTGACTTAATCCTAAAGTCGAATTAAAATGAGGTTTAATAAAGTCAACAATTTTCATAAGTCGACTTAAGGAAACTGTAGTGTAGACGCAGGATAAATTAAGTCGACTTAAGCAAGCTTAAGTCGACTTAATTTACAAGTGTAGACGCATCCATAAAGAGTACCATCAAATAACTACAACCCATACTTGATGGGGACCACATCCTGAAAAAAAATATTTCCTGAACCACCTTTATTGCCTGTCAAACAACTACCTAGCCACCCTAAATCCATCATCGTAAACAACCTCTGCACAGATCAGATATATCAACTCAAAGTGGCACCAGATCCTGCCAGAACAACAAATGCATAACCTACAGACATGTCTCCACTGCCAAAATGATCAATACCATTCACACAACACACCTTTCAAGATCCTTGGGTCCTACACATGCCCATCCAAGCCCTCGTAAGGTCCACTCCTTCCAGCGTACTGTCCAGCTCACCACTGCTGGCCACTTGTTAAAAACAGTCAATGGCTGGTGATCCCTGTGCTACCTGGCACCTGGGCTGCTCCTGTCACGCTGGGTGAGCAGAGAGGTGCTTGGGCCCACCAACTTCTCTGTGCCCCAGCCCAGGGACCCTAAGCACCTCCACCTCCCCTCCAGTCATTCTTCAGCACAACAGTTCCCTGGGCCACTTTCCCTGCAGCCCCTGTTGCATGCAGTCGCTCCCCCTGCTGGGGTCCAGCTGCCGTGCACTCCTGGCTTCCTGCTGCTGGACCACTGCTCGGGTTAGTCCCACAGTCTGTTCCTCTCAGGAACTGCAGCCTCAGGTCAGCCCACAATGACCGCACTGTGAGCTCTCCATGGTCCTGCCCCTGTAGCCTGTTATAGCCTGGAAGAGACCTCCCTTCAAGCTTCCAAGGCAGATTGATCCACTAGACCTGCTACCTCCTTTATATACTGCCAGGCCTGCCCCTGATTGGCTCAGCAGCCCTCCCTCCTGATAGGCTGCCACCCTGGCAGGTGCAGTTAACCCCCTTTTTGCCAGTGTGGGGCAACTGTCCCTTTACACTTGTGTTATCTGAATTCAACTTCCTAACTCCCCACTCATCCACTCTGTTTGATCAGTTGCCGGGGTGGTGTTAGTAGATTGGCTCCCTGATTGACTGAGAAGGCCTTCACAGACCCCTCAGCTGAACCAGGAGGTTTGAACTGATGGTGGTGAATTTGCTACTGCCAGTGAAGACTAGCCTAAGAGTTATAAATAATAGGTTTCTTATGTCCCAATTGTAAGAAGAGTAATACAGGCTAGTGCTATTTGGAATTTTTATACCATAAAACAAAAACAACTTTTTCATAACGTATAGCCTTTAGTACAGAAAGCTTGTAATAACTGTGTAGTGTCTAAACCATCTAACAAATAGAATTAAGTTAAGCCAATTGTTTAGGTTGACAAATAACATCAAAGAACAGAGGAGACAGACATTTAAAGATTAAGGAAGAATTGTTGTTGAAAGTTGTTTAATAAGATATGAAATACACATTTTCTGATTTGCTGCACTAGTCTTATGTATTTTATTGTAGATCCAGTTAGCTGTGAAGTATATCACTAGTCTTCAAAATGAAAAGGTTGAATGTCCTGCTCAAGGACAACAAAGTAAATTTGAGGGTCCTGGAGATGTCTGTGAGATGTTGTACACTAAAGAGGGAGGGAACTGGAAGGGGGTGTGTGTGGAGGGAGGAAGGAGAGTGGACTCAGGAGTACTTTTGGAACTTCTGCCTGCAGAAGTTAGCCAGAGTAAGTCATATCAGTGTAAATCTAACTGAGTTTCCTGGTATCAGTGGTGTCAATCCAGATTTACACAGATGTAGCTAAAATCAGAATCTAATGAACAAACAACGGTATCAAAACAAATACTGATGAATCCTTTAAATCCATCAACAGTAGGGCAACTGGGAGTGAGTTAGTGGTGTGTGCCAGGTTTTAAGGATGCAATCAAATGAGCAAGTGGGAACATACAAATAGCACCTGGGTTAGGTCAATTGTCTGTCCAGTCCATTATCTTGTCTTCAAACAGTGGTGGGTGCCAGATGTTTTACAAGGAATGAAAAGAAAAGAGCAATTATCCAGTGATCAATACCCTGTCATTGAGTCCCCGCTTTTGGCAGTTGGAGGTTTAGGGGCACCCGGAACTTGGTGTTATGTCCCTGATCATCTTGGCTAAAAACCATTGATGGACCCATCCTGCATGAACTTATCTATTCATTTTTTGAACCCAGTTGTATTTTTGGCCTTCACAACATCTGCTGGCAATGAATTCCGCAGGTTGACTGTGCGTTGTGGAGACTGAAGCAGATTGCAGAGAAGCGAAATGATTTTAATTGGTCTGTGACACAAAGATAACGAGGAAATACCTACCCTAGGCTTGGTCTTTATATGAAATAAAAGCAAAGCACTGTTACAGGTAGCTATAATCCCACCAATCAAAGTCAGTAAATCACTGGGATCGGATGGTGTAGAGCTAATGATCAAAACTGTAACATGAACAATGGAAAAATGTATCTGGTCCTTCAAAAGAGCTGCAATCCTTGAGGGATGTAGTGTGTTCAAGGTTGTACATTTTAAGATAGACTATGAGACATTGTTTCAGTAGCTGGCAAAAATAATTACAGTGTTCCTACTGCAGATGAGTATAAAACTGCTAATACTTTTGTAAGGTGAATGGTACCTCTAAGCTGGAAAGAGTTGAAAGAGTTCTAAAATGCTGGAGAAAGGAGAACTGTCTGACATAATTTAGTCTTTCCATAGACCTTTTATAAATACTTTCACAAGAAACTCTTGATGAAACTTGGTAACCCTGGGATGAGAAGTAAAGAATTGTTATGAATTAAAAACAGGGTTTAAACTGGAAAACAAAGAGTAGGAATAAATGACTTGTTCTGAGTGTGAAGAGGAGGTAATAAAGAGGTGATCCAGAAATCACTTCTAGGACTAGTGATGTTCAACATATAGCTTAATAATCAATTTGCACTTGAAATGAAAAGGCAATTCATTTTAAACTGTTTTGTGCATATATAAACAAGTATTTATCTAGGTTCTTACTGGACACTTGTCACCCTAGGATCTGAGATTCAGCCATTGCACTTGGTGGAGTAAAATCTACAACGACTATGCCATGTTTTACGATGTTAATCACCTCAGAAAAACATTGCTTCTGACCCCTTTGGTGTAATTCATTGGGGGCAGATTTTCAACTTTCATTTTGTATTTGAGATGAAATATAGGCCTCTGTTGGAGGGCTGATAAAAAGACCTGTTCTGGTGTGGCAATTCTGTTCTGGTGTGGCAATTCCTATGGACTTGGGACTTAATTTCTAACTGTAGTTCAGATTTCTTTTCTGAAAAGATATGGGAAATATTCAAATATAATTACTGTAATGCCCTTTAAGGAGGAATGGAGGGAATGATGATCTTGTGGTTGAAGCAGAGGATGCTGCATTCTATATGTGCTGGCTGGTTCATTAATGTGTGACCATGTGACCTTTCGCACTTCATGTCCTTTGTGCTTTATATTCCTCCTCTGAGAATAGGGATAATGCCATCTCCTTGCTTCACATGGATATTGTGTGGCTCATTTGCATATATGTCTGTGGTGTGAAAGCAAGTGGAGTGATTGCATTGCGAATTACTAAATCACTATTTCAGTGCTATGGTGCTAGTATTTTAATCCACAGAAATATTCTCCTTTAGCCTGACATAAACTCTGTCCCAGGGGCTGTATATTTGCAGAGAGGAGGACTGATGGATGAGGGGAATTTATTCCTTTTCCCATTTAAACAAAAACACTTTCTCATAACACCAGGGCAATCACATCACTTGACAAACAAACTCTTACTCTGAAGCTGTTCAGGAACTATTGATGCTTTGTACCTGGAAAATATAGAGGCTGTTAAGTGTATAACAGAGCATTTTACTTGTGTGATTGGAAACAGAGGCAAGGCAAAGACCTTGTATAAGGGAACAAGGATATCATCACCCAGGACATTTAAAAATAAATAAATCCTAAATTGCTTGATGCAATCTGGTGAGTTAGGAAGACAACAGAGTTGCTCCTCCAGATAGCCCAGAGGGTAACTCGCCTCTGGTAGGGATAGTTTATTGATATTCTCAGGGATGAGTGGGGGCAAATGCCATCAGAAGCGAGGACCAGCAATCATGAAGTTAGTGGCATTTTAGCCAGGGGCACCCCTCTTAAACACCTCCAGTACATCATACCATAGCCACAACTAATCCTCACTAGCCTACTGATGTGGCAGTGAGAGAAGATGCTGTGCGAGTAAGGGTCATTAGTCACAACAGATTCTCATTTGTCTAATGGAGATATGTAACAAGACTGAAACGCTGCATGATCCAGGCAACTGGATGCAGCAAAACGTTGGCAATCTGATGGAGAGAAGCCACAAATGGGGATGAAGCGAAGTGCAGGGATTGTTGCTCTTAACTAATAGGATCCCATATAATTGAAATATTTATTTTGCTGTGGCACTTTTAAAGACTAAGAATTTTATTTTTCATGTGAGCTTTTGTAGGTGAAATCCTCCTTTGTCCGATGCTAGATTCTAGCATCTGATGAAGTGGGATTCACCTGTGAAAGCTCATGCGAAAAATAAATTTACTAGTCTTTAACGGTGCCACGGGACTCCTTCTTGTTTTGCTGAACTGGACTAGAACAGCTTTAGAACTTGTCATTTATTTTGCTCTTTCCCTTAGCATTCTGATGATCAGAATTTGTAGGGATTGCCATAATTGATTAATTAATTAATTGTCCAGGGGGATTGGGACCTCAGTATCTTGGGCGCTCTATGAACACATATAAAAGGGCAGTCGCCAGCCTCCCAATGCTTACAGTCTAATAGCGTGGCGAGAGACAACATGTAAATACAATAGCTGGGAGAGAACAAGATGAAACAATTCAGATCAGTCACTTGTCTCTTTGGATGCTCCTGAAACAATTCCTCTGTATGCAGAGTAAGGGAGAAATACCAGTGCAGGGAAATTGCTTTTTGTTAAACATTCTAGCAACAGAGCATACTCTCCACTAAAAGTCAGCTTTGTATCTCAGTGTTTCCGCTCTCAGGGAGTGATTTTGAGTTTATACTGGTGCAACTGAGATCAGAATTCATGCATTGGAGTTTTAAAAGACTCCAACAAGCAGGGATATGCATTCAAAGCTCAAATTGTTGAATGCACTGCACTGAGACATTGTTATCCATCATAAATTTCAAAGGAAGATTTTTTTCGGTGCCTATTGATTTTGCACGGGGACTGTTTGTCTGCACTGTTGACAGAACAATGTGGACCTGACATCGGTAAGCATGGGTTATGCTCTTGACCCCTTGCATGTTGTAAATGGCACGTCGACAGAAGTGCTCTGATTTTGTAAAGAAATTGCTCTCTATTTTCTCTCCTTGCCCCCACATCCCTTTCCCCCCTCCCCTATTTCTCTCTCATGGTTTAACTTGTAAACAAACACATTTCTTAGACACTCACTTAAGAGGCTTGAAAGTCAATCTTACCGTTCAAAATAAGAGCTAGTGCTTTCCCAAAGTTTAAGGGAAAATTCCATTCCTCCGGAACAACATACTCTTTCTATTTTGCACTGCTATGGCACCTTCCTTCCAAAGATCCTAAAGCAGGATGAAAAAATCCAGGTGAAATATATGCCTCTGCAGAAATACAATGCCCATTGCAGCCCATTTAAATTCTCTGCCCGAGAGTGCACTTCACTCTTGTGAAACAGATGTGGAAACTGAGGCAGAGAGGCTAAATGTCATGCCCAAGGTCAAACAGAATATCAGTGGCAAACTTGGGACTAAGACCCAGCTCTGAGTCCCGCGCCTGAGCCACAAAACTAATCTTCCTTTCTTTGCCTTAAATGTGATTTCCTTTAAAAGTCAAAAGTCATGGTGCATTACTTCTGAAATGTAACAGGAGAATAAAAATAATTCAGCAGATGTCTGGAATTCTAAAGGAACGTTGTTTTTTGTTTCAAGGCCACCCCCCTATGAACTCTGATTTCAGTCTCCAGTGAAAGTGTCTGATCTACTTGGGTTTAACATTTTAGAAAATAGAACTATCTTTAGCCACCTGAAGTTATTCAGCTATTTGATTAATTGAGGGACCCAGCAGTTAACGGACATCTCATTAGCCAATTCATGAAGGCATGTGGTGACTATTCTGGATCACATATCCACAATCCAGACTGACGGCAGAGAGCCAATTAAAAAGTAAATGCATTCTCATACATTTTAGCTGCGCTGTTGTCATGGGGCTCGGATTTTTCTTCTTTTTCATTCCCTTTTTTTCATTTTAATTATGTATGAGAAACTAACATTGCTGTTTAGAGCCATGCTTAAAGGAAAGTACTGGGTAAACTTCCCCACACTGCTCTGCTTTTTCACCACAATCTTGTAACACCCCTGCTATGCCGAGCCTTCTCATGGAAAGGTTGTTAATTGCACCATACTGTGTGATGGTATTGGGACAGGAAGATGTGTTAACATGGAACTACGCTGGGACCTCAAAACTCATCAGTTATGACATAAGCTATCCCTCCACCTGAGTTTCCTGGAGTCAACATTATGTCCTTTAAGATACAATGAATTACAAATGATGTATAACACTGATGATCAAAAATGACAGACGACAGATTTCAAAAGCATTGCATTTTGTCTCTAGCATCAGCTTTTTAATGGGCTACCTCATTCACTATCATCAGTGTTTTGGTCAGCCAGGCATGAAATGCTAGAATTTCAAAGGATACATGTGCCTAGTAGTTTGAGTCGCTATGCTATCTGTTTGATTGCATTTCCTAGTTTAAATATATGTATAATATAGACGGAATGCATATTATAAAGCACAAACAAATAAATACATGCTAGGAACCCAAAACAGAGAGGGAGAGAGAGAAGTTGACCCCATACATAACTCCACCAAAGCTGGTTCAGTAACACTGGAAATGAGGAGGTTGCTCTAACTGCACCAGGGCACAGGGGACTCTACGTGGCTCCCTGGCGATCTACCTCTTTATGGAGTCCAAGGGAAGTACGGGTGAAGGAATTTGCTTGAAACCTACGGGTTCAACGTATCTACATAGCCAGTAAACTGATGTTGGTGGGGTAAAAGGCATGATTTCTACTTACTCCCTGCCCAGTTAATTGCTCCTCCTCCCGTTTGGCACATAGCCCCCCGAGTTCTGTCCATCATCTGGAGCTAGGATCTGGGTTGCCTTAAAATGGCTGTGCCTCATTTGTGGCTTCATTAGGACTTGCCACAACCTGTTCTAAATCTGCAAATTGTGGGCTAAACAGTTCCAAAGAGATAATGGGTGGAGTACTGCACAGAAGAGTCTTTGTTCCTAATGATCTAAATCACTGTATATGAATATGTATTTTCTGTGCTTCCCTTTCTATATCTCATTTCCTTTCTCCAAAGGCAGTTATAAATGATAGTGTTTAATGCCTGCCTATTGGACTCAGAGAATTTTTCTGACACTTGAGTGTCAAGGAGTTAGGCGATGAATCTGAGTGGACTAAATCACAGCCCTAAGTGGCTTATACACTCTTTAGATTTCAGTGAACAGTAGCCAACAATTGCTGCAAACTACAGCTCCCAGAAGCTATTGTAGATCTTTATTTAATCTATCCATCTACTGTGTGCACTTGCAACCTATGTGTTATATCAGGAAAAATGATTCACTAGGCTTTGTACACTTTAGAGAGCAAGGTTTTTCCAATCAGTTCTGGAAATTAAAGCCTTTTTGTGGTGATTTGTGTAGTGCTTGCAATTTATGTCCTCACATGTAAGTGTTGCCAGCATTGTTGCCACTTCAGTATTTTTGATGTTTCATGGTCAGCTTCTTTTATCTTCTTTGCAGTTCAGTTACTGACAGAAACCACACATGAGTGTTTTGGTAAAGTTCCATTTGTAAACCACCATACAACGATGAGGCAAACGTATAGTGTGATGGTAGGCTGATTCATTGATGGAGATTTCTGAAGTTCCAGACTAACTAGAGTTCTTGTCAGTCAATGCCTAAAATGGGCATAGCATTAATCAAAAAGCTACACAGATTAAACTTAAAGGTTATTTTATTTTAAGGTTTTTTTTTTTAATTTCTATCACTGTTAACATGCTTCATTTAAATTATACAGATGTTCATCCTTATTAACATCAACCTAATATATTAGAAAGGGTTGCTCTATTTTGACATGCCATGAAGTATTTAGTAACACCTGGTTTCCTTGAATTGTACTGAATAGCAAATCTTTTGTATCTCTCTGGAATTCATTTAGGTGTCATTTATTCAGTTCGAGTAGTAATCTGATCTGCGTAGTAGAGATAAAACAAATGTAAAAATATTCATCTGCCTCTGAACTATTTCTTGCTTTTATGGGGGAAAAAAACCAGGCCATCAAGAAATTAAACACATAAAGATCAGAGGTGAGATAATGAGCTCATTTACATTGCATTCAGGGTTTGTTTTGAACTTTAAAACAGCAACTTGCAGAGAAGTCAACATTTAAATGCTGCAATCTAAATTAAAGACTAAATCAACAGGGGCTTCTTTTTCATCCTTTAACAATTAGTCTCTGGATGGATACACGCTACTGCCGTTTCAGCTGATCTTTCATTTTGTCAAAACAAGAAGAGTCCTGTGGCACCTTAAAGCCTAACAAATTTCTTTGGGCATAAGCTTTCGTGGGCTCCAACCCACTTAGTCTTTAAGGTGCCACAAGACTCTCGTTGTTTTTGCTCTACACAGACTAACACGGCTACACCTCTGGAAATTGTCACCAAGCAAGGCACTTTCATTTTGTCGCTACTGGAGGTAAAATTCTGCTTTTCAATTGTGTTTATTACTTACTTACTTAATTAAGTAATCAATTTGTATTAATTATATTATATTATATTGCTAGAAGCTTGAATACTTTTTCTGTATACAGTAACAGAGCATACTGGAACCGTGTAAGAGATTTGGGATATAAAGGCAAAACTGTTGATGTTTGACTTTTCTGGCAGCTGTATTTGCTTAAAAACATTTTATATTTCGCCGGTGTAATTAAAACCTTTCTTAGTGTAAATGAGGCCTGCGCTTGCAAAATAGAAGGATAGAATTGAGGTGGCTGAGTGTGAGCAAAAGTCTTCTGTCCAGTGTGAACAACCATTTGTTGGTGGGTATTTTATAGTCCTTCCAAACTCTTACTGAATTCACAGTTGTTCCACCTAGAGAGTAAGCTATTCAGATTCTCAGTGGAGACTGGAAAGAAGCAGCCCCACGCTGTGCTATGTTGTGGATTTACTGTTTGCCCTGAAAAAGGGACAGCATCACCCCAGGAGCAGACCAGAGAACACACTGCAACTCAGATTCACAATTCCACCCCATTCCCAACTTGCTCTGGGGAAAGATGAAGTTACTTCATTCCTTTCAGTGGGCAGTTTATTGTCCTCATGCACTTGGTCAATTACTCTGGCCAGTGAATGGGGTGAGAAAGAAGGCAGGGACTGTCCCACTCTTTACCTCTTGCTGACCAGTTCCTTGGGTGAGTAGCCTCTGCTCTTTCTGCCATGGCTAGCATCACAATCTGAGCAATGGAGTAAGGTGGTGGTGGTTGGGTCTTTCTTTCCTACACAGTTGAGAAATAGCTGTGGCAAGTGAGCCCTTTGTGATTAATGAGGGCTCAGCCACAGGATGACATTTCACCTGTTGTTCTGTTTGCAGTTCCCCCATCCCTACCCCCAGGGTAGAAGGATAAAGTTATATTTTTTCCCCACTATCTAAGTCAGAGGTTCAAATCCAAGTTTCCAGTCATGGGGCCTGCTTCTCCCTAAATAGCAAATGTTTGCTCTGTGTGAGCAATCAAACCAGTAGTTGTGTGTGCAAAACTGCTGTGCATACCCATGCTTTTCAAGCACAAAAGTGGTGGCAGAGACTAAATATTTTGACCTAAATGAGGAAAGAGCAGCTGAGGTTAGATTTTTGCAGAAAAATCACATGGAGGCTCTCGAAAACTCCTCTGATAGCTCTTAGGTTCCTGTGCACCATTCGTTTTCCATTGAATGTAACCAGCCAAACAAACAGAAAAATAATCTTGTTTGGTGCAGACCTCAGTATTGGCACCTGAACAGCACCTAATGTGCCAGCTGCTGCTTTGTTTGTTGTTTGTTTGTTTCTTGCTGTATTAATAGATTGGGCATCACTTTCACTATTCAGTGAAAATGCAAAAGGGAACATTTAAGATGCCACTGTGCAGAGATGGTGGGGTTGGGCAAATTTGGCTGGGTCAGAGCTGCTTTTGGGAAGAGGCAATCTTTGGATTTTCATTTAAATGAATCTATACAATCCCATAATTGCGCTGGGTAAGTGTGAAGAATCCTCTGTAGAATTTGTAGGCGTGCTCCTTTTACTTCTTACGTTTAGTCTCTAAATCTGCCAACATCATCACAAGCAACAGTAGAGAAACAGACAGCTTTCATTCTCCATTCCTTGTCCTGTGGAAGAGCCGTGTTTCCCCCCTGCCTTCAGTTATTCCAAAATTGATAATAAGGAAACTAAGAATGGGGAGGAAAGAGGTGTATGTCAGTTCTAGTATTTGTATTAGTGTTTCATGTATTTCTCTTTGCTTGTATGTTATTTTCATTGGCTATTTGATGATGTATCGTAGTGCTAAGATTTGGTTTTATAATCTTTCATTCTGAGACAGTAAAATACACAGAGAGATCAGATATCAGATTATTTTGGCTCCACAAATGGCTCAATGGGACAAAAAAAGCCTATGAAAATCAGAAACATAAATATAAATATCAAGGTATTTAGTGTGCTGCTGATTTAGGATACTCAGCCTAGTGATGGGGCACGCTGTTTGCCTTCACAGGTCCTATTAAAAATAATACACTCTCCTTAAAGCAGCTATGGGGTGATTTTAAAAAGTGTCCCTCAGCTATTCTCATGATTATTGAATAACTGCAGGTGAAAATGACCAGTTTTGGATTTAACTGTTGACCACCAGTTATAGGCATTTATGCATAAAATCACCATGACTGTGCACATAATCATGGTAACTTAACATGCAAATTATGTGCAGAACTAAATGTGCCTTGTTGCATGTTCAATCACACTCTCAGGGTTTAAAAAAAATCAGGCTCATAATTGTTAAGATGATGGAAAAGTAAGAAGCCTGGTTTAATTCTGTGTTCGGCCATGCTCAGAAGAAAAATCCACTGTATGTATGAGATGAATCTTCTAGTATGTTTGTGTGTTCGGGGAGTATTTAGCTGGCCAGTGGTTACAAAGCACTTTGAAAATCCCTGGTTAAGGAACATAAAAAACCAGAGTTCTCTTCTCTATAAAAATGTCAATAATTTTATAATAAGAAAAAGATTTAAAGATGTAAGAGATAAAAAAGCATGTAGCTTGACAACTCCAGTAATTTAATCACAACTGCCCCACCTCTTGTTCTTTAACCTTTAAATGACTATATTTAAAGAAAAAATATTGGTATATTATGTTTATAGGTCATAATTAAACATTAACAATATTATTCTGTATAAAATGCATATATAGATTTACTACTGTTTATTGCCCTTTGGTATAAAAATATCTGTATTTGAACACATACAGGTTTGTATAATCTTTTTCTTTTTTTTTGAGACAGGGTACAGCACTTTTACAAGCATTTTTACTGGTATTTACCACTTGCTTTGTTTCCAGTCTGCATGGCTTATTGCTTATTATAATTTGAAAAGATTATTTTACTAGGGTAATGAACAATAAAAAATGTGTAATTCATCCTAATAAGCTTGAATGGTAACCCACATGCCTTGGACATTTCCAGCCAGGCATAATTTATCCACATCTTTGGCTGTGAGACAGTGTGTATCTTCTTAACTGAGTCCCTGACAGATGGTTTAAGCTTTTTCAGGACTACATTTCCAATCATTTTGCCCATATTGCAAAATTGGCCTTGAAAAAGGGTAAAGAGTTGTTATGCTGCATTAACATCCCTTTTGAATTGCTTGCTGTGAAGGGCATAAAAAAAAAGAAGGAAATCAAAAGAGTATTGCTTTAAACTATGCTTTTGAAAGTTCCAAATATTAGACATACTGATGACCTTAGGTTATATTAAAAATCCCAATTTAAATGTGAAAGTAGACCCATTAAATACAATAATAAAAACACAAACATTCAGTAACCTTGGTTCAGAAGCCATTCAGATGGCATCCATAATATGAGAAACATTAAATAAGCCTTAATTTAGTAGACTTCCCGTAGTCTTAAATCCTACTGATAGGTACCACTGCTGACTATTAGGTGAACAGAGATTTTCATGGTTCCTTTCAAGTTTTGATACCAGCCCCTAATGAAGGCACTCAAATATCTACATTCATTTTCCAAGAGACATGAATTGATCACCTTCACTATGCCAAATTTCCATTTTCTTTTGCAGCTTCAGCTGACTGACTTCTTCATATAAAGTGCTGTTCTTTTCTTCTTGTCTCCTCTTAGTTTATGATCAAAATCAATGAGGACTGAAGCTTTCCATAGCCATCTATAAAATGCAATTACTGTATACAACCCACAGTAAAGCTCCTGTGGTGTATATGTTGAGACAATTTATGCCACTTACCTCCAGAGAGTTATTGATCTTCCTCTGTGAATGTCTTCAAAAGGACCCTTGAGTGCAAGCTCAAGGAAATATGTGGCTATTGGGCTTGATCTATAATTTGATTAATAATGACCTAGTTCTTGAACCCTGTTCCTCTTCACTCTGCTTTTTGTGACCTGACGTCATATCTTTGATTTCCCCCCCCATTGATCTCCTCCAGAGGAATACCTAGACTTGCTGTCTCTAGGCTCCATCATCATGGTACTCTCCATAGTTCATACAATGGCACCACAGCAGGAGGCTGCAATGACACGGCAGGGTTCTTTTTTAACAGAAATGGAACCTGGAAAGTCCTTGTTAATCCTGAAAACAAGGGGTTGTATAGTAGTCTACAACTTTGCATGTGACTTGATCCATTCCTGCCACCCAGAGGAATATATAACAATTCCAAATGAAGGGTCCAAATTCTGCCCTTTGATATATCGCTGGGGCTCCCCTTGAGTTGATTTAGCTCTTGTTTTTCAGGGTAGGAATCCTGGCCCCTCTGTCCCCCCCACCCTCCTTAAAAAAGGGTGAGCCCATGAACTGAACAGTAAAATTGGTGGGGTGGAATATTTTATTTATAACCTTTTACAATTCTGGTGGTGGAACTACTGAACAGTAAAACACTTTATCTGCAAAGACCAGACCTCTATTACTTGATCTCTCAGTACCTAGTCTCAGGTAAATTCCTCCAATAAAAGAACATCTAACAGAGTCACAAAATTGACAGTTTCCATTTCTAAATTCACATTCTTGGGACTCTGCAGGACTGCTAGTAATTTTCTCTATTGTGTGAAAAAACATTATGTATTGAAAGAGTGAGGGTCCAGGAGAATTTAATTCCCTTTGGTCATGGACCTGTGTAGCAGAGCAAGCTTCGCCATTACATAATTACAATAAATAGTTCAACCTTGTTCTGAAATAAATGCCCTCTTTTGGGATTAGACAGAAGTTAATTGCCTATTTTTATCACCTTGTAGGCAACAAATGTTACAGTGTACTGTAGCCATAATAAAACAGCATAATGCAATAACGTGCATTGGAAAAGAGAATGATGGTCTGTTAAAAGGACAATGTCAATATAATTTAGGTCCAAAATTGCCCAAACCTAATTAGTGATAGGATTATTTTAACCGTTTTGATGACTTTAGTGAAAAAAAATAGTGTTTTGGTCATTTAAAATATACTTTTGCCAGGCTATGAACTAAGCACAGAAGTATTTTGCCTGTGCATCAGAATCGGACAGTGAGCTTATTAGAACTTGCAAAATTGAAGTTTAGGTAGAAAATGTTAGAAGTAAATAAACAGAGTAAAAAGTGAAATCCAATTAATTTTCAAAGTTGTTTTCATTTAAATAATCTACGGTTATTATAATAAGAGCACTGCATCAGACTGGGAGTCAGGATATTGGGTGAAATCCAGGTTGGATGACCAGATGGCCAAATTTATAGTGATTATCCCGCTATTCAGGGCTTTGTCTTATATAGGTACCTAGCACTCTCCCTGTCTCAATTTTTCATGCTTGCTATCTGGTTACCCCAAATCTAGGGCCCACTGAAGTCAAGGGAAGTTTTGCTATTGAATTCAGTGGGACAAAGATTTCACCCTTGAGTCTATTCCCATCACTGACAATGCTTGAACAAAATCACATCATGCACTCTGTACCTCAGTTTGCTCATCTGTAAAATGGTGGTATTTTTTGAAGTGCTGTCAGATCTACATATGATAAACTAAGTATTATCATTACTAATAAACAGATAAAGCCAATTAACCCCTGGAAAACTCTGCTGAACTCAGTAGGATATAATGGGAATGAATTTGATTCATTTTCATTGTCCCAGTAATCTTTGGAGTAATCCATTGAAACCGAGAAACTTGATTGCAAATTTAGTAAGAGATCGTAAAGTCCTCGACACTAGAGATGGAAAAGGCCTACGTCAACCACTTTCCCTCCCTTATCAATGCACAATAGTTTTCTACAGTATATTTTATAATATTTTGTCCACTTTAATTGTAAATAAACTGTCTAACTTGCACAGCTTATGAACAAAACGTTCTCTTGAGAGCTGAATATTATAAACTTTTCATGAAATAGAGTATGATTTAAAGCATTTTCCTTCCCAATGCTATAGTAACTGGCTTTTAAAACTCATATGAGTTATATCTATTCTTATTTGCAGTGGGGGTGTATGGGAATATAAAACCGGCACATTTGGCCCTAGATAAAGAACACTTCACTGTAAGAAACCCTACAGCTGGAAAATTCAGTGAATGTTTGATTGTATTAAACGTATCAGGATCAGCCCATGGATCCAGCTGAGCTATGTTTAGGGCAGGACTGGGGATGGATAGAGAGAAAGTGTCTGTACATCGCTGCTGATGTTCCAAGGCCAGAAGGGACCATTGTGATCATCTAGTCTGATCTCCTGTATATCCCAGGATATAGAGCACCACCAAAGTATTGCTTAGAGTGTATCTTTTAGAAAAGCACCCAATCTTGATTGAAAAATTGTCAGTAACAGGGAAACTACTGTGGCCCCTGCTAAATTGTTAATTACTCTCACCATTGAAATTTATGCTTTATTTCCAGTCTAAATTAGTTTAGCTTTAATTTCCTGCTATTGGATTGTGTTATACCTTTCTCTGCTAGGCTGAAGAGCCCATTATTAAATACTTGTTCTTGCTGTACCAATAAAGCAGGTACTTTATAGAATAGACTATGACTAAGTTGCCCCTTAACCTTCTCTTTGTTAAGATAACTAGCCTGAGCTCCTTAACTCTATCACTGTAAGACATCTTTCTAATCCTTTAATTGGTCTCCAGGCTCTTCTCTGAGTCCTATTCAGGTCTGAAAGGAGCCAGGTCAACTCCAGGTATAAATTAGAGTAGGCTGAGGGTAACAACTCTCAAGGAGGCACTATAACAGCCCACAATTGATAGAGCAAAGCAGGGCCAGATTAACTGGCCCGAGGGCCCTGGACTCCCCCCCCCCCCGCATCCCTCCCAGTTAACCCCCCATGCGGGCGGGGCATGGGTCAGAAGGTGCTCCCACCTTGCCCCAGCCAGTCTGCCATGGGCCCTGGAAGGCTGTGTCAGAGTGGTGGAGGCCTGGCCATGAGCCAGCCGGCTCTACACCCTCGGGTGGAGCGAACAAGGGCTGGCCTGCTCTACTCTGCCCCTGGGGGTAGGCCAGCAAGCCCAGGGCGGGCTGGTCACTCAGGCTATGTCTACACTTGTTCAAGTAAGTCAATTTAGCGTGTCTACACTGTAAATTTACAGTCCACACTGGACACCTAAGTTGACTTGTAGGGGCTAGGTGGACCTGGGAGGTGTGCATGGTGGGAAGCGGGGCACCTTCAAAAGTGCCAGGGAGCTCAGCATATTCCCCATTGTACCGGGGTACCTGGGGGCTGAGCAGGACAGGGACAGGGTATAGGAGCAGGGTGGGTAGAGCTGTGTCCTGTGCTGGGGGGGTGGGGGTGGGGGGGAGGCAGGGCACGCCAGGATCTGGCTGTGCCAGGCACCCTGGTACAGAGGTCAGTGTGGGAGCCCTGGGGGCCCTTTAAGTCGACTTTAAGTCGACTTAGGGCTACTCCACATCTACACTGGTTTAAGAAAACCTAATAAAGTGGACTTAACCAGTAAGTCAACTTAAAACTAGATTTTATTAAGTTGACTTAAAATTTCCTTAAGTCGACTTAAGCAGTAACATAAGTTGACTTAAGGAAACTGTAGTGTAGATGCAGAGTAAATTAAGTCAATTTAAGCAGGCTTAAGTCAACTTAATTTACTAGTGTAGATGCACCCTCAGAGCCCAGCCTCTGGCCCCAGGTCCCGCCCCTCACCCCCCCCCCAGCACCAGCAGGGGAGGAGGGGTCTCAGTGCTCCTGTCCTGCTGGTGCAGAGCTGGGCTGGTGCTGATTATTGCTGGGGTTTTAGGGCTTGGAGCCTGGGGCCCCCTTTTTGGCTGGGGCCTAAGGTTTAAGTTGCTGAAGTTCCTGCAATAATGTGGCCCTGGAGCAAAGCCCTCTTTATCTCACTTAGGAGTATATGTCTTAGAGGCTATGAAAGCTTTATGCTAGTAGTCCCCAAATTGTGGGGTTTGCCCTACTAAGAAACATTGGGAGGGTGCAGCAGGGCCCATGAGGAGTGGGAAGGGAGTGCCACCCAGTCCCACTTTACTCCCACTGGCCCTGCCCCACCCCTAACCTCTGCTCTGGCTGCAGCCTTGGCCTCCAGCTCTCAGAGATGGCCCCAGCCACAGCTCCATACCTGATTGTAGCCCTGCTCCTGGCCATGGCCCCAACTGCAGCTCTGCCCTCCCCTTCAGCTGCTTCAGGTACCTGCATGCAGCCCCAGCAACAGTTCTGGCCCTCACCACATCCCTGCTCCTGGCCACAACTGTGGCATTTGATATGGCCCCAGCCACAGCTCTGGACCTGACTCTGGCCTCGACTGTGGTCCCACTCCTGTTCACAGCCCATCCCCAGCTGCAGCTCTAACTCCTGGCCCCATATGAGGCTGGCTCTCAGTCCTAGCTACAGCTTTGGCCTGGGCCCCTGGCTCTGGGCCCCAACCACAGCTCTGCTCTTGGCCCAGGCTCAGTGGGGCCATGGGAGGCATGAACAGAGTCCATTACAGGGAAGGTGGAGTGCGACCTAAAAAGGTTGAGGACTGCTGCTCTTTGCCATCCGGGGATTACCCCACACTGGATGCATCCTCAGGTAGCTGATTAAGATGGCTTTCTTTCCCTTTTGAACTGCTGGAACAGGATTGGATTAATTTTCTTTTCTCTAATGAGTCTATTTTTTTGCAGAGCAATGCACAGACTTATGTTTGGCACATCTATAAGATACTATTATTACACAATGAATATTAAACACCTTTGACTCACCTGAAAAAGGTGTTTCACAACTTTGGCTTAATTTATTTATTAAAACAGTGAGTGTTAAAGAGCTGACAGTTGTATGCATTTTTATACAGGGATCTTTAGGAACTAAAGCCAAGATGTGGACTAGTAACGGTAGCTCAGTCTAGCCTGGGTGACCCAATGAGAATAAGTGGATCAATAAGAATAAGTGGTGTTTATTCTCCGTTTGGCAAACAATGCTTGCTTTGCTTGTGCCTTTTCCTTGTCACAGCTGACCTTGACTGACACTGAAAATTTGAATTACAACGTGGGCTTGATTCTCAACTGCACCCAGCCTGGGTGTAGAGAGTGGGTGCTGTCAGGCAGCCGATTGCAACTTCCAGTCCAGCCAGTTAAATTGCCCACTGTAGGACCTTCTAGTAACAGAGAATTAGGAATAATGGAATCTCCCTCTGCCATAGTTCCTCCCCTCCCCTGATAAAATCAGCCCCACTCCCCAGCATATGCTCTTCCTTTCTCCTGCCTCCCCTTATGACGCTATGTTATGGCATAGGATGTGGCAAATTCAGTTGGTGGATCTGACTCAGTAGGCAGTGGAATGTCTCTGCCAGATTTATGCCAGTGGAGATTCCCCTTACAAAGGGGAAATTTTCTAAGGTCATGGTTTGGCTTCTTTAAATTCATTGTGCTCCACTTACGTGGTTAAAAATGAGTTTGGCAGACTGGAGAACTATATATTATATAATGCATCACTATATATTATATAATGCATCTACTGTGAAATATCTATCTATCTATCTATCTATCTATCTATCTATCTATCTATCTAT